>CAJUYI010005812.1:0-14898 GCA_910591695.1 Galerucella pusilla
AGGGTAACGAAGTTTAATGAGAAAAAAATTAAATTATTACCCACAAAGCTGGTTTGAGAATGTAAAGTATTTAGATTGAAATACTTTTATAGAAAATAGTGACATATTTGGCTGAATGGCCAAAGGCACAAGTCAAAAAAAAAACATCTGTATCTGTCGAGTAGGGAGGGTGAGAGTAGGCTCACAGCACTTAGGACACATGTTACCCAACGTATATCCTCCCGAGGAGTTGTCCTCCGAGGTCTTCGTCCATCCTGTTCTTCCCCAGAAGATGGACAGGTCACTAGGAGACATCTTCTTTATATCGGCAGGTGTAGGCCAAGACTCACCAAACACACTCTCTTTTAGACGATAACTCCGGACACTCGCATAAGACATGCCTGACAGTTTCATCTTCCTCTTCACACATCCTGCATAGAGGTGTGTCCACTAGCCCCATATTATGGAGGTGTTTTCTTAGTTGACAGTGGCCAGTCAGAAATCCTACTGTTAAACGTAGGTTCTTCCTGGTCATCGCCAAATATTTCTTCGGCGCCAGCTTCCCAGGTTATCCCAGGATGATCCTGGCAAGACTGCATCCTTTGATTCCATCCCATCTCTTGAGGGATTGAGCATGGGTGTAACGTTTAGCGAGTCCCACAATAGAGTACACGCATATATCATATTTTGCTTGGATATTAATTTATAATAGTAAATATGATATCAAAAATTACTAATAATAGGAAATAAACCAGTTTCCATTGGAAATTACTCCCAAATTTTAAAATAAAATCAAATTTCAATGCACTTTTCGACCACAACTCGAGGATTTCCGAACGCTACCGATCATACGTGTGATGTCATATCTCTTGTGTTTACTTATGTCAATATGGCCGGTATTGCATTAGGTTATGTGTAGTTGTGTGTTTATATTGTATTTTAATCAACTATTAATTGCTTCATCGACGTAAAAATATCATTTATATGTTTGTTTGAGACCATTACGTGTTTGTGTGTGCTTTTTTTTATTTCTAAAAGTCAACGTAAAGTGGAAAGTGGACCTAAATTTTCGATATTTCCGAGGATATTTTAAAACTTTTGGAAGAATATATTTTATTTACTAGTTCAGTGTTCAGTGACGATTCTTTCATATTTTGTGAGTAAAGATATGGCTAGCGAAGGTTTTGTAAAAGCACAAACTGATAACTTGCCCAAAGTAGACTCATTTATGCTGCTTGAATTTATGAAGTCAAACAGCTGCTTTAATGCAGAGGAAATAAGAGGAGTTAAAGTATTATCGTGAGTACGATTTAAACTATGTTTTATTTATATAATATATACCAACCACATTTCGATGTGTGGTCATAAGAAAATGATGATTTTATGGTCGATTTCTAGACATATAGGTACATAACCTCAAACTATTTAAGAATAAAAATTACCAGCATAGAAGTAGGTACCTACATTAAAATGATCTCCACAAACAAAAGTAATGCCCTTCTCTTAAGTGTATTTTTGCTTGCGCCACCAGGTAAAGTAACAAATATTTTGTCTGGAGTTTTAAAAGATGTTGATTTACACACTGGAACAATGCAATACTTGGAATACAAAGTTTATTTTCGGCTTTATCCATTTTTCAAGTTTTTAGAAACAAATTAGGTCACAAGAACTCAAAGCGTGATACACGAATAAGAACGTAAACAAATGACGTCGCTCCATGGGGCAGCCATCTTTATGACGTAAAACGTGTTTTGACGGACTTTCAAATTTTATGATTTTTAAAGTCGTTTTAAAAGTAAAGTTTATATTTTTTTGAGAAAATAGGCATGCAAGGTGATAGGAGTCCTGATAAAGCGTCAATTCCCACCAATAGCAAAATTTATGCTTGTACCCTATTGTCGAAGTTGTTAGGCCATAGGTGTCACTGGGTCCTTTTATTAGGTCGACCTAATAGACCAAATGATCCACTCAATCCTATGTTCTCTAATAAGTAACTCTGCGATGAAGACAGTGCGTTTATCCTGATAAGCCTGGTCATGATATTAGAATACTTAATCTTAATAAATTATTATATTGTCAATAATATCTGAAAATTTGTATTTAAACCCAGTGTAATTTGATAATATTGTATGAAAACTAAAAGGGGAAATCATTTGACAAATCTAGCTGCAGGCTGCATAATAAATTGCGTTGATATTTGATCACACATCTCAGCTTTCGGCTAAATTTACACATTAGTGCACATAATAAGGTGAAATAGCAATTCACCTTCAGTAAATGGTGTAGGGACGATCTGTCTCACTGTATTCAATTTCCAAAGGATAATGGAGCGTTTTAAAGGATGTGAACAATAATTATCGAGGGGAATGTATGTATTACTCTCTAATTCATAAATAATTAGTGATAAATTATGAAAAAATATTTGATAACGTGGAAGATTTTTATTGCAAAAAGCATAATACTTAAAGCACCGTACACTAACTACCGACAAGTAAATTCACTTGCGTCGGAACGGTTGAAAATTTCGGTACATCTTTTCTCTGGCGCCTTACACGTCTGTTATCATAATATAACAGTTACGAGGGACAGTCGTGTGGTTAAGTACGTGTATTACTGATTTAGGGCACAATCTGATAAAGGTTTTTAGGGCACAAAATACTACTATAGGAAAATTCATTTATTAAAGCTTGAGATTCCATAAAGTAAATTATTGATTCAATTGTTATGTTTAACAAAGTAATGATTACAAATGTTCAAGTATACTTAGTTTGAGGTGTTGTTTCTGTAACTTTTCAGTGTTAATGGTACGATTAGCAAATTTCAGTGTAATCTTGTATACAATGAATAAAAATAATCAACTGGGAAATTTGTACAGGGATGACACAATTTAACATTCTTAAAGCTATTATTAAGCTTCATACCGACACCATATTCACTGGCTATTTTATTAAATTGATCTATTAATGTGTTTTCCTACGATCACTTCCCAAAGTAGACTTTTGCACACTCAAATCTAACCGCAAAGTTGATGTTTTCCGCGATCTGTCATAATTGACGTTATTTACGCTCTAGAGCGTACTTTTCCGCTCGCCTGTTTTCATTTGCAATAAACTAAAGAGAGGTAGTAAATAATAGATATATTAAAACAAAATGTAGAGCAGTCCGACTATTTTAGTTGAAATATTAATATTTGAAGATATTTCGAACGAAATTAATAAATATTCCTATATAATTTGACTGACATCTACAATTTATACAAGTTACTGGATTTACAACGCTGCAGGTTACGCTACCAACAAATAGAAGGAGGTGTATATTTTATATGTTTAATTTTATTGAAATTATAAAATAATTTGAACCTCATACATTGATATTATTTTGATTCAATACTACAGTGAAGGATTTATTTCTTAGTTCAAGATAAAAATTAATATTTACAACTTATTACAAATATAACGTTGTTAAGATTGACAATTTTCTTAATCGTTTTTGCAGATTCCTATTTTCATAGTATTGATTTATACGGACAAGTTTACGTAGTAGAAATATAATAGTCAGAAGGTAGGCAACGCATTATACACCTAGATGCAACAGTGATTGCATATTTAAGTACCTACCTACTATTTTTTGAAAATAGTAGACTATCCCACTAAGCAAAAAAACATCGCAGTTTCGTTACTGATACGTTGAAAGTTACATTGTTACGTTATTCAAAAAAGATTTGTTACGGCTTTTTCTGTTCATAGTTACGTAAAATGTCCGCAAACATGACAAAATCCCAGTTACGTTTACAAATAAACGTTTTTGTTACAAAACTATAACATATTATTTCCGTTCTTGGAATGTTCCAGCTACCTCGTAATTTTAACGTTACGATCATGTGACTGAAGTAACGTTTTCGTTTCGAAGCTATAACATATTAGTTTCGTTTTTGAGATGTTCTTTTTAGTGCAGAATGACTAAAGCGTTACATTCATGTAACGCTTCTAAATCGAAACTAAAGCGGACCTACTTTTAGTAGAAAATCGGTCCAAAAAAATAATTATATACTTGCTCTTGCAAAAAGTTCATTGATAGCTCATATCGACAGAAATAATGATTTTTGAAGCAACAGTTTTTTCTATTGATAAGAATTCCTATTGAATTTTTGATAAGAGAAAGTAAGTACTTATAATTATTTTTATTTGGTCGATTTCCCACTAAAACACTTTATAGGTAGAATAATAAGACTGTAGATTGAAATAAAAAATATATTCTATTTTACTTATGTATATGAATATGTACATATAGAAAGATATGTAAAGCATCTGCTGCACACCTCTGAAAAATAATTCAAATATTAGAATTTTGGAAACATTCATTGTAGATGTTTACTAATATTGTTCAAAAATATTTATATTTACCAATTCCTCTGCTGAAGCTCTGCTCGCTTGAGCCGTTGGTTGGCTTGTCAGAACCAATCCATATGGTAATGATCTCAAATTCTTTATCACTTACAGTGTGGCAATGTTGTGCTGCATCTGAGGATGAATATCAATGATTAAGTGAATATTAAATGTTAATTGTCCAATATGGGACCTTTTAAAATATTGATAATCTTGCAGTCTTTAATTTTGAAGTTATTCTTTTGGCCCGTCCAGGAACAATGTACATATTGCCAATTTATTTTGAAAAGTTGCAGCCAAGCCTCTCCTTATGAACTCCGGTCCATTCCGCCCGGCAACTTGTAGATATTTTATTATACTGAAAAATAAATCTTGTTTTAGAAACAAGAACAATACATTAGTTAGACTATCCAGTACTGTTACATGATTTTCCAGTGTATAGAATTACACTTTAAGTAACATTTGAAAAATGTTTTGCTTTAGTAACCTGCACTTTTGTAACATGGGATAGTTTGCAAATTTTTCCAAAAACATGCAGGTAACAAAGGGTCTACTAAATATTAATCTCGAATTTTACGTTGTTGAAAGATCGATAACTATGAAAAGAAAATATTGACTTATTGTTCTGTGTTATATGTGCCGAAAAAGTGTTATGCTTGAGAAGGACTAAGTATAATAACGTATTTGCTAAATAAAATCCTTAAACTAACTAACTTAAAACTAATAACTGTAGTAAGTAGGGGTAAGACAGGAGATTATTTCCTTATAATTAGGTAAAATAACGAGTTTAGTACTTACTTTACGATTCATGTTCCTCTACTCTAAACGTGGTCTGTGTTCTGAACAAAATTTTTAAAAGGAACGATTGCACTTGCACATGCACAAAACGAACAATGAGATTCAGGCGCTGACTGGAATACTTTGGTTTTGGTATTATAATTTATAGGTTATGGTTGGCACATGGTTTGGCAAGAATGTTACGTTTGTGCTACATTTCATGTCTCTCTAACAAAGAGGTTTACCCAAAAACTTGTCGGCGATGTAAACTTAAAACATTTTTTAAACCAACATGAATGCTACATTTCTAACACGTTTTGTTGATACCGTTAGAATCATATGCTTACATTTAACATTCCAAAAACATAATCAATTCAAACGTCACACAAAATCGTACCAGTTGCGTCAATTAGATATTTAAAGGAGAACATCTTGTAAGTTACTTGAAAATAACGTAACTCAACGTCACAAAGACGTTTCTTGCTTAGTGGGATGGAATTAATGAAACGTCAATAAATGTCAACTCTGATACAGTCGCTAATCATTAATATGTACTAGTGTTGAGAGTGATATTGATTGTTGTATTGGTTAAGCATATCATAGCAAACGCCCAACCAGTGTAAAACACTCCATAGCGTGCAAGCTGTAGTCTAACGACACTCCGGGAGACGACTCGACCCTATCAACAGGAATCTAGTTAACCCTGAAAAGGATTTAAATCCTATAAAAGCATGGAGAGAAAACTTTACTGAAAATTGAATTTTTAAGTAAGAATCCATGATAAAATAGCAAGTTTTAAAGTTTATTTCAACATTTTAATGGATTCCACCCCGAAATGGTTATTTACTTTTTGTAATGCAACTTTCAGTGTACTTAATGGCAATTCTGTAAACGTAGCCTACGATTTTGTTAAAGAAAATGCAATGTTTAATACCCGAACAACTACAAATTCAAAACTACGTTCGTCAGATATATGTCTAAACGACAAAAAGATTTAAATAAATATCCTGTTGTGAAGTAGACTTGAAAGGGAAATGACATCAAAAAGCGTGTTCTAAATTGATATGTTTCGCAAAGTAAGTCGGAAATAAGAGGAGATTGAAATGTTGTCAAGATGTTATGTTGTATATAGCTTCTATTTGAGAAGTGTTTCAAAAACGTTTCGAGACTCAGTGACACGTGAAACGTTTTTAGGTGGCTTACAGTTCTCGTAAGCAATAGAGGAGTTCAGTCTAAGTTCAGTGTGGCCAACAATAAGTGTTTTTTTCTGACAAGAATGACAGTTAAGGTCTACCATTTTTGCATGTTTTTAGCCAGAGAATTAGCTGTTGCTTCTTATTGAGCTGTCTGCTCTTTGAAAGGTATTTTTCAAAAACTTTGTAGGGCATTTCATATTGAAACCATTTGCAATTTTAAATAGCGAATTTGTGATTTAAAAGATCGTTGTATTTTTCGAAACAAAACGTTGGCTTTCCGTATGAACATTTTTCCTTCGTCGATAATCCTTTTGACCACATTTTAGGCACACTTCAAAGCTTCAATGTCAATTAATGTTAATTTACGACGTGTCCAAATCTAGTAACTTTTTGTTTCATGTAAATAATAGATAAAGAAAAAAGGACATTAGTTTTTAAGGTCTACCCTTATCATAAGATCTGTCAGTATCACTGACTTTTAAAAACAGACCATTAATACTTTCCTCGACAGTTTTTCCACTTCCTGTCATTTTGTAAAAAAACTTTTATTCGCTGTTACGTGATATTTTCAACAGTTAGTGACTTATCTTCGTTAAAACTGGATGCAGATTAAATTTATTCCGAGTCTTCGTATATTCTGCCCTATATTGTACTAGCGAACGTTTTAAACTTGTCTCTGACATTGTTTGGAGTCTGAAATAACGATACGGCAGATAGATTTTCTCTTATCTTGTTTAGACAATCGATTCCGTTTAGCGTAACTTTTGGATTCTTTTTACTATTGTTATTTTGGAAACGAGCAAGAAATGAAAAAGTTATTTAGAAGGACATAATGAATTAAATGCGTTTCTACAGGATCTTTCTACGACAAGAAGGTCTCTTTGTGCACACTAAATAAACTAGAAACCGAATTTTTAATATTTTCATTTATAGCCAACATTTTTCTTGCCGTTTTTTCCATTCACATTCCATTCACACCACATCAGCCTCCTGGGCTTACCGTGGGTACTCCTAGTGTTCTGACTACAACCTATTCAGCCAATCCGTTCCCTGTATTAGCTCATACAGGTTCTTTGCTGGTTGGTTGTAGAAGTCTTCTGGAGTCATTTGGGTTCTGCCATACAGTTCCTGCCTTCTGGGGTCGAATTCTCGGACCAGGGAATAGCGCTCCCCAAGAGAACACATTTTTTGTCTTTATTTCGCTTAGATACTATATCACTTCAGTGACAAGGACAAAAGATCGCTTCTCTCAGGGAGCGCTGTTCCCTGGCGCGAGAATCGGCACCCTGTGGTCCACACACAACCTAGATGAGCCCGTCCCACCCAGGATGCTCCTCTCTAAGCGAGGTACATCTCCGGGGAGGACTTCCACCACTTCCCCCCATCTTATCCGATGGGTCTCATCATCGTAGTTCGCGTTCCAGCGTACAGCTCGTCCCTAGCTAAAAGGGCTAGCAGCTGCGGGCGATCCGTCTTTTCTTTGGCCGTGTAACCTCGGTGGTTTTTTCTTCGGTGGTCTTCCGTTGTGTGTGTTCGCGCTGCCTCTACAAAGTGCGTCCTCAGCCGGCAATTTCGGCTGAAAACACCCTTATAGAGTGTGTCTTCTTTTCTTCCGATCTCTTACAAGCGATTAGCTGAGCTAATAGCTTTGTCACCTGTTCGAGGATCTGTTGTTTTGTTGTTGTCGTCGTTGTTTTCTTGTTAGCTCCTGTCTTCTTTACTGCTGATGCTGTTGTCCTTGTCTTCTGGTTGTTTGGGGCTTTTGGGCATCCTTTGTAGTTTGCCAGGTGTTCTCCCTGGCAGTTTTCGCAGGTGGCCGGCTTGGTCTTCGGTCGTGGGCAGTCGTTGGATCGGTGTGGTCCTCCACACAAGATATTTTACTTCATCCGACAATCGTATTGGTTCACCTTGAAGCGTCAAAGGGCCAAGTCCTTCCCTTCCCTTTCCTTTGTGACTTTTGTCACCTTAATCACGCAATTATGATAAAATATCTGTTACACTACTAAGAAACAACAACTACTTCCCTTGCTATATGCCGCAAAGGACATTGAATTTACTAAGAAATGAATTTTTAGATATTTTAGTGTAAGACAATTTTAAAAACATGAATTTTCCATCAAATTCCACCCACAAGAATTGAAACTGAAATAAAATTGATGCTTAAAATGTACCTAAAGCTTTCACTCTACTCACTGAGTTGAGAGTATCCAAATTTCTATAGAGGTTTCATATCCTCTTTTTCCAATATTCACAAAATACTTCAGCGGTTTCAATTCTGTTTGATTAGTCCCGTATATGAAGTCGAGAATATTTTAATAATGTAGTTCGTGGATTGTACAGAGTGGAGCAAGTTACTTTTTTTTATTATTTTTATTAAAAACACAAAAAGAAAACCTACAAAAATATTTGATGCTTAACCACAGGTAGGTCTCTGACTTCAGCTGACAATCAGCTGTTAGAAAGGTTAGTTGTTTGGTAACATAAAAGAAACTAGATACCTTTCTAGAATTATTGTACCTTACAGGCAATATGTAAACATTTGTCACCCTGTATATGAGAGCATAAAAGAATTTTTAATTGCAAAACACCCTTCGATCAAACATTTCAAGTGTCCACTCTGTTCCCCAACTACTCTTTAAAAATACCAAGATCAGCGAGAAAAAAATCTATTACTTTGACACTAAAATCGATGTGATAAGAGCTTCATCATTCCCTCAAGTTGTCAGATTCATGTTTAATATACTCTTTCGCCTGCTTTTCCCCTTCTTTTTTTAACACTTTTCTCTTTAATCAAGTGGAAATTATACAGCATATTAAATGGTATCCAGGTTGAATCCAAACAGTTTTAAGTGTATCTTGAGATTGAGCAAGGGTGTAACGTTTGACTAGTTCCGCAATGGGCTCATTTACATTTTTTTTTTATTTTACCATTAGGAAGAGCACATCATTTTTTATATAAAAACTAATGGAAGGTTGAATCTGATGCTGTTCAATAAGTTTGTTGATATCAGGTTCCAATTTACTCAAAAACAGCCGCAAGTCGCCACGTTCGGTAACACGCAAACGATTTCTCTTTTTAGTCAGCAGCGTTGCCACAGCACTAAATCCACGTTCACACAAATATGATGATGGGAATGCTATCAAGAATCGTTGAACAATTGACCACAATCCAGGGTACAATTGCGGGATCGGTTTTTGTAGCCAAAATTCTTGATATCCATTTTTGAACTTGATTTTTATTTCTTCGTTTGTTGTCAATTCTATAAATTCTTCTTCCAGCTGAGGTGACATTGCTGTGTTGACATTTGAAAACGGATCCAACACCCAGTCTGGTATTTCCAAGTTTAAAATGTCCTGGTATCGTTCGGTGAAGTCAATGTGGAGGTTTTCCAAATGTTGGCAGTAGGCAAACAAGTCGTCGTTACTGCAGGATACTGATAAATTCGGAAAATTGTGAAACTCACGTCTGCCCATATTATTTTTGTGCAGAAGCAGTTTGGCTGCGAAAGCAGCAACGACATTTTTTGTTTCAATTAAATTTAGTTCATCGCCTTGTAGTTGCAGGAAGTTCATGTCGTTGAACAATTTATACAGGTCTGTCATGTAAGCTATATCATTCTTTGATGTTATGAGCTTGTTGCGCAGATCTGTATCTTTAGTTTCCAAGAACTCTATCACAGAGTCAAACAGGTTGTAAAATCGAATCAGACAATTGCCTCTTGACAGCCAACGAACTTCAGTATGAAGCAACAAACGGTTGAAATCTTCGTCATTAGTAACACAAAGCTGATGAAATAATCTATCATTCCAAGAGCTGCTACGGATTTTATTGACTGCTTTGATGACATATTGCAGTGATTGAAATAGTCGTTCACCTAAGTTTCTAGCAACCAAATGTTGTCTATGAATAACGCAATGTATAGCAAGGACATCTGGAATTTTATTTTTTAAGTACGCTATGAAGCCTTTATGGCGCCCTGTCATAGCCGGAGCGCCATCCGTAGCAACTGATATAATATTTTTCAAAGGAATCTTTTTCTCTTCACAAAACTTTTCCAATGTATTGAATATGGTTTCGCCTTTTGTATCTGTCTCCAAATTTCTGGCAAACGATAGTTCTTCACGTATTTTCTCATCTTTAATAAACCTCACGTAAGATAGCAACAACGCTTCATTAGTTGGTAAAGTGGACTCATCGAGCTGAATTGAGAATTGACTAGTCCTCAGATAATTGCACAATGATTCTTCAATGTTTTCAGCCATTTCATCAATTCGTCTTTGCACAAAATTATTACTCAAAGGAATTTTTCGGAAAATATCTGCGGCAGGTTTATGAAGCACAGTAGTTATTATTTCCTTTATTGCTGGCAAAATTAACTCTTCTTCGATGTTGTGTGGTTTGCCTTTTTGAGCAATTAACAAAAAGATATTGTACGAAGCTCGAAGTCCGTCGTCATCTTGCTTAGCAGCCGCCGAAAATAGTTTTGATACACTTGGCTGAGTATTATGCTTCTTCTCTAGGTCTTGAAAATATGCTACATTCTTGTCTTTCTTATCTGGATGCATTTTATTCAAATTATAAATCGACCCCAAAGCCCTACACAACGCCCCCTTTTTTCTGTGTCTCTTACCGCCCCCCTTTAGGCCTGCAGCGCCCACGTTGGGAAAGAATGAATTCTAAATTTATTAAAAAAAGTAGATAATATTGTTCTTATAGCTTGTGCTGTTCAGAATTATTTAATCAAATAATGGGTCAGTTTTTCACAAATTAAATTTTAATAAATACTACTTTCTTCCAAAAAACAGGTAATCTTTTTCAGTAGATCATCAACAAAACTGGCGTATATTATATGTTTTAAAAGAAATTATTTTATTTGATTCAAAGTCCGGATCAGCTCTAACAAATATCGCTTTTTTTACCAGTGAAGTGCATGTGCATTGGAATTTGATGTAAACATTTGGAACCAATATTACCTGCTTCATCAAAATAAGTTTTTCTTGTTCTTTTCAACATTGGTGATTTAATTTCCACCACACATTCATCATAAATAGCATTTGGAGAAGCTCCTTCAATTGGGCAGTCTGCAGTTACAAAAATTGCAATTTTTTACTGAGTAACCTGCAGCGTTATCCCCGTAACTTTGTCCACCAGACGAGGAATAAAATAAAACATCTGGAATCACCCTATATATCATTTGAGAGAGCATGTATAAACATTTCCATCCAGAAATCCCTTGGGTTGTTCCCTAGGATTGTATTCATCCTGATGTATCTTTGATTGCCCCTGCTAGATATTTCCAATGGTCAGATCTTCTCTATTTTTCGACTTTGTCAATTTCTACTAGTAATACATTGGAACTGAAGAGTCCCGGTGCCCAAAAGGGTCAACACTTCCTGAGTATCCTGGAATCCACAGTTAGGTATACACGAGTCTACAGTACCTCATAACTCATCTTGTATAATGTATAGAGATATAAAAAAAATTACTTACCATAAAAAACCTATACATGGTCGATGGTAGATCCCTGCATCTCCGAGGAGGAAGTATTAATGTAACATTGAAGTGGGTAATCGTCTACTTCCGCTCTTCTGTTCGGAAGATAGTATACCAAACACGTTACTCCGATTAGAAATAAGAAAAACACGAAAACAATGTCGAACATGATCAAAGAGTTCCACGTCAGTAGACGCATCACAGGTTACTATTAGTCCTTTTAACGTCATCAATCTGGAACATCGCAGAGTTAAATTGATGAGGGTCACAGTTTTTTGTCTATTTCTGTGGACAAAATAGAAGTTTGCATCGCCAGCTTTTAGTGGTTTCGGTTATCTGAAACAAAAAAAAAGTTTTTGAAACAGTTTGGCGTTACCTGTGTAACCAAGTTTTTGCGTTTACCTAAGACCTATGAAGTCTCCTTATGGAGCCATTGCGTGAGTAGTAGAGCTAGCCTATTGACGACGTGAGAAAACCTCTCCAAAATTCAAAGACTAGCCTGTATATGCATTACAGGAGCAATGAGAACAAGCCCAACGGCAGTTATGGAAGTGATTCTTAACCTCACCCCTCTACATATGGTGGTGGAAAGCGTTGCAGAAAGAACAAGATACTAAGTAGAGAGGGAATCATTAAAAAAGCCACCTCCTCACTTCTTGGAAATCAGACAACCTGGGACATGCAGCAAGACGGTTTGATGAAAAAGTGTAACTTTTCAAAGAAATTCTTTACGGAATTAAGCAACAAGAAGGGATGCGACCCAAATACCATTACCAGACTTGGAAAGTATGCCATTCAATGGTACACAGACGGCTCAAAAGCAATAGAAGGAACTGGGATAGGATAGGAGTGCTCGGGCCAAGAACCAAACACTCTGAAAGCTTGGGAAAAACCCCAAGTATCTTTCAAGCGGAAATCGACTCCATAAGAAAGTGCGCACAGTTCATTATTGATAAAGGATACAGAAGACAAAGGATTATCATAATGTCGGATAGTCAAGCATACATACATACAAGTCTCCTTTAGAACTCTTTTTAACTAACTGGTCTGTGATTTCTTTAACTGCAATCTCCTCAACTGCCGGCACTTC
Source organism: Galerucella pusilla (assembly GCA_910591695.1). NCBI lineage: Eukaryota > Metazoa > Arthropoda > Insecta > Coleoptera > Chrysomelidae > Galerucella > Galerucella pusilla. The sequence continues at coordinate 12,922 of CAJUYI010005812.1, forward strand.
GTTGTCTTTTGCCTGTTTAAGTATTCTTTACAGTTTTTCACCAGTCTAGACCTAGTTGTTGGATTACTGTTAGCTTCAAGCTTTACATTAACTATAATTATTAATGTAAAATATCGGATATTAACTTTTTTTTTTAAATACTGTGTTTGGTTTCATCATTTATCTAACCCACTGTATTTATTCCAACGGTTAAAACAAAATAGAAATAAAACGTTTATCATGCAATACATCCGATTTTCATCCTTTTTATTTTCCGTAAAAGTTTCGAACCATTAAAAAGGACATAAATGTGTCTTCACAACAAAAAGTTTTCCAATAAACACGGATTTTTTTTTGTAACGTAACTGCTGTCTTGAATCGAAAAGTTTTTAACAAATAAAAACAATTTGGCAAATACACACAAAAATTTAGAACAGGCATTTTAAAATCTGAATAAAAGGAATTCACTGGCATTGAAAGAACAGTATTAACACCTAAATACAGCATACCGAGCACCAAGAATAAGGTGCGAGGTTGATAAAATAAATGTCTTCAACACCATGGTGTATATGTTACCGTGAAAGACCGAAATCTGGTGAATGTCGAGATACACCGGTGAATGTCAACATTCTCAACGTAGCTTGACGTATGTCCGAAATATTCTTGAAATTTCATTATATCTAACTTACACTGGCGATTGTCGACATTCAGGATGCACTCATGGTGTATGTTAAAAAGAATTTATTTTTTTGAAATAAAAACAAAAAAAAATCCATAGCTCTATTTATTAAAATAATATGGGAAAAGGACTTTGTTGAACTCAAAACAAACAGTAGAACATAAAAATGAAATATAAAAAATAAGAACAATATCTTATTTATTGCAACAACTTAAACTACCGTGGCACTTCGAATTGCACAAAAGTTCCTTGCTTTTACAGCTGCATTTAGTCGTGGAAAACTTCCTTTTGCAGTTACAACGTGTATAGCCTTGCCCTCCACTTTTTGAATTAGCAGAAGCTGCTTCTCTTAGCGACATTTCTTTTGTTGAAACTTCGTTCTTGGAAAGTGAATTTTCCTTACAAATTACGAACTGATTACGGGTGAAAAGCTGCTTCGAGGTACCATTTTTGTTAGCTAATCTATAAAAGTCTGAATCCTCTATTCCAACAACAACCGCGAACACATTTCGAGGGTCTGTACGACCACGGTCGACATCAGGGACTTGAATTCTTACGATATCACCAATTTGGGCAGGAGGAATTTTTTATTGAGGTTCGCAACATTTTTGTTGCTTGAAGTAGAAGATTCTCTTTTGCAGCTACTCTTTTTAAAGAAATTAGCTCGTGTTGTTCAGTCAGTGCTTGAGATGAAGACGTGCCAGGTTGCGGATCAACTCCAATGATATATTCATTATCCATGTCTGTTTCAACATAAGCTTCTACCCAAAATTGAGCTCCAGGCCGGCTTATAGAGAGCACGCTCTGAGGGCATGACGTCCCCAAGTAAATTACTAATTTTTTAATAACTCGCGTGAAAATCAATATTTTTTAATGATTCAAAGTGCGGGTGAAAGAAGGGATCTGTGGCTACTAACAGCCAGTTTCACAATCGGTGGTTAACTCCTAGGGTCAAGTAACCTTGACCGAAACTTTAACCCTCACTTTAACCAGGGACATGTTTCACAATCATTATTCATCTGCAGGTCAGGTAACCATGACTGTTCATTAATTTTTGTTGCGTTGGTATGAAATCCAACACTGATTTTCATGTTTCATGTCAATTGAAACAAAAAAGTTGTGTGGTTATGTTTATTTTATGTCTAAGTGACGACAAATTTTTGAATAAAATAGTGCCTTAAATTTAATTATGGAAATAAGTAAGAGATGTTCCAACTTTTCTAAAGAAGAGGAGCATCTATTGGTTTCTTTAGTGAGTAAATATAAGAACATAATAGAATCTAAAGAAACCAATGCGGTGACCTGGAAGATTTCTTCTG
>CAJUYI010005814.1:0-14895 GCA_910591695.1 Galerucella pusilla
TGAATGGCATGGGGGTTTTTGAGGGTGGGTGTTGGCTTTTCGGGCATATTGGGGCGTATGTGGGGTGGTCGTCATAACAGTTCCTTGACGCACCTGTGTGCTTGACTAGAGTTTGTTCAACCGTTCCCTGCCGTTACGTCATAATCGGTGACGTATTCTGCTGTTTCACGTTTGTCACATTAGTTGAATGTTATTTTACACTTAACCTCAAAATTATAATCAATGACATATTATGTTAAGAATTGTTTCCAAAATATGTCGACTGAACTGTCAAAAGTAACAGATAGAATTTATGTCGACCTTAGATAAGAAATACGTAAATGACGTCATAACTCCGTCTCAACCATTTTATGAATGGGAGCAAGATAATAGCAAGCTGGACAACGTATGACGTAACGGCAAATGATGGTTGAACAAACTCTACCACAGTTGGGACAATTGCTGTTGGGTAATGCCCTGTTTTGGTATCCAGGACCTTCTTACGCTTCATTTTTTTTTTTTTGAAAAATTGGGATATGCTAGGTATGATATTTTTGTGCCGCTTTCTACTGTGCAGCAGTTATTTCAAAATATTCATTACGATATCTCGCATCTATTACTTTTGGAGGCTTATCCCCAGTAAATAAGCATCCAATGAAATATTTCTCAAACAGACTTCATTGTAAAAACCATTGAAAATAAGTATCTTAAGCAGTCCGAAAATTTTTGCTGGGATTATTTTTCTATTCATTTGTACAACTAATTCTCAGGCTCTCACTGGTTTTTGAGTGCCTTGAATAAATTGAAGGGAAAAAAATCATCCAAAGCGAAAAATTGTACAATCTTCCATTACATCTCACATCATACCTATTATAGATGTTCTTCCCCATATTTTTGTCACAATAGAATAAACATTTTTGTAGATCCAATTAGAAATTCAATTTTTCGTGTTGATATATTTTTAGCGATATAAATATTCTTAAAATTTTATATAGACAAAAGTGTCTTTTTTAAGCGGTATTTTCAATGATTTTTCCTAGCTTGGATTTACTTCAGGGTCTAGGCTCTTCCGAAAAAGGCAGATAGAAAGTCAACGGTACATCTTGGCTTTTATTATACTATTACAAGTACTTAACCAAATTTTATGGTTCAAATAGATGTATTGGGCGGTTTCTAGATCAGTTGACGTTCACTAGATAGCACCCTTACGTGTATGTATGGTTTTTTCATTGCGCATGCATGCAAATCACTTTCTGATGCAACTTTGTGTTCTTTTATCAACTAGTAAGGTCCCTATTGGATTAATAGTTTCTCTTTTTAATAACTGTACATTTACACTCATACTCTGACTTACAGCATACCAACTCTATCTGTATTATCTCTATGGTAATATCTATGTAAACTGGGGAACTATCAATAAGTAATTTATAATAATGAAGACTAAACATCATTTTTTTATTTGATTTGCAGTTATTTGAATGTCTTACACAGAATTTTTTCGACACTTTGTATTATAACTAAAAACTACTTTTTGGTAAATTTCTACATGAATTCCATTAGACCAAGGGCTGAGATGGAAATGTCTCTCTGATAAGGAAATTACATAATGCGTACCTATAACATTTCTTTAGAGATTGGTGATTTTTTTTCTGTCATCAAGATACTATCAATAACAGAAAGTACCCAGAGGAGAAGAATCTCTATAATCCAAAAAAAAAAATTATAACTGAATAAATATTTAAAAACTGCTTGCAAATCCAGATTAAGTATTTATTATTATTATTAAGTATATATTTATTGATAGTTGTTGATAGTTTCCTGAATTTGGGTGCAGAGGATCTAAAAAGGAAAAGAGTTGCATACCTTATTTTAGAGATAAATAACCCACAAACAAAATGTGCTCGTTAATACAATCACTTAGAAATAAATTCATCATAGTCTTCGAATTAACCACCAGATGGAACTATTGATTCTTGTGTAGTAATATTATTCAAAATTCAAAGAGATTGTCAATTTAATCAAGCTAAATTATACTGAATTATAAATAAGTGAATCGCTAACTTCACTTAGCTCTAAATAAAGATCATTTCATAAATGAGGTCTTGTTATATTACCCACGAATAAATTTAAAAAACTTCAAAGTATCGTTAGTTGGACATTTAAACCACCGGTAAGTGGTCCTTTGAATATTTTTTTGGGTTGTTCCATAGACTGATGTAAGCATTCATAAGTGTATGGGCTGTACCAACTGACTTAGTTTAAACTATTTAAGTATCGAAAGTGATGATACATCACAATCCACCAGTAGGAAGACGAAAGGTCTTCCGCTAAAGCTGTTGACTATTGTTTTGTATATGCTGGGTATAAATATCTTATAGATGGACAACAGAATAAACGCACAGTTATGGCTGAACCAGTGCTCAGGCTAAATTTGACTGGTTGTACCATTTACGCAGTCAAATATATAAGTGTTCGAAAGTTCAATTTAAAACAATGTTTCCTTAATAAAAAGATGTTCTCTGTATCTGTAGAGTGGGGAGGGTGAGTGTGTAGGCTCACAGCACTTAGGCTACATGTGATCCATTGTAATGTTATGCAACTTAAACGTTTTTTTATCTTATAGTGTCTACTCTTATTAGTCGGATCTTCTAGTGATAAACTCATTTGTTATTTTCTCTATAGTAATATTTAACCTGTTTTATGTTTTGTGATTATTAGTTTTTAGTTTCCAAAATTTGAGAAAAATGATAACACTTATGTAGTTTTGTAATATAACTGCTGATATTTGATGAGATGAACGCATAAAACTGTTTTTTCCTAGTAAATAAATTACCATTTTGTTTTTGCAAAATTAAGGCTCATAATCGTAACTGCATTAGCGTTCCAATTTTCCATGCTTTAAACAAACATCTCATTAAAATTGGTAATTTTTATGAGTTGACTTATTGAGATGTTTATATTAATTTTTAGATTCCTCCCAACTGTATGGATGTTGTTCAATAAAATGTGCTAGTAAAGTATAATAAAAATGAACATTTAGTTATCTCAAAATGAAAATGTGTGGCATTTACTTTTTTGTATAAAATATAAAATTTACAAGTGTTTTTATTTCCTAATTAATTCCAAAATAAAGTTAATCCCAAAGAGATCATCACAAAACAGACATATAACAGACATATCTATAGAAGTGAAAAATGAGGTTTCAAACCAATCCACCTGAAGCGCTAGCTGCAATTGAGTTGTCGAAGCAGGCAGCACGAAAAGAAAAAATATAAATTCAAAGAACCCTGCACCATTTTATGGGTAATCCTGGCTCTCGTACGATTTTCGATTTTTTTTATATGTTGTAGTCTTAATGATAACTAAGAGATCGTGATCAGTTAAAACTGTGTAGGCCCTCCGGTTTGGCGGTGGTGGCTTCTTGTAGTTGGGTCCTGAGCATAACATTTTGCCTCCTAGCACTATAAATCTCGCAATAATAGCAAATGTCTTGTATGTCTGAGGCTCATGAGGAGGTCTGCCACACTTCTGTGCCATCAGAATCACAATTTCTCCAGAGGGTGCCTCCGCAATGGTCAATTTGTTAGGCCGGTGTTTTAACAGCAAGCGGAAGCAATGAAACCGAATAAAATCATCAACAATCACGTTATATAGGCTAGTTGGATCCATCTAACTCCCAAAGTCCTCACGAGTGGGCACCAAAAGACTTTTCAACATTTTCTCGATCCCACGCACCCATCTCTAGTAGTAGATACTTCATGAAAAATCCGGTACATAGAGAAATATCTTTTATTGTGTCTATGATCCGGTAGTTCGGATAGATATTTGTCAAAAGAGCCATCACCCGTGAGTGTGCACCAGAGCGCTACCTGAAATCGAACATTGCTTCGTTTGCAATACAAACCGCTTTGTCGGTAACGATAACGTAATTGTTGATGATTTTGTTCGGTTTCATTGCTACCGCTTGCTGTTAAAACACCGGCCTAACAAATTGACCATTGCGGAGGCACCCTCTGGAGAAATTGTGATTCTGATGGCACAGAAGTGTGGCAGACCTCATGAGCCTCAGACATACAAGACATTTGCTATTATTGCGAGATTTATAAGATTTATAGTGCTAGGAGGCAAAATGTTATGCTCAGGACGCAACTCCAAGACGCCACTAACCGGAGGGCCTACACAGTTTTAACCCATCACGATCTCTTAATTATCATTAAGACTACAACATCAGTGGCGGATCATGACGTTCGGCAGACTGAGGCGCAACTTACTTCAGCGCCCCTTTCCTTCTGGAATATGCCTACCCAGTAGGCCGTATATTTAAAAAACAAAGACAGTTTTTCTCGAATATCATTTTTGATACGAATTCATTACATATTACATAAAATTTAAAAAATAAATATAAAATTTTGCTGTCAACAATAAAAAAAAAGAGAAAACAAAACATTTCATAAAAAATAAATAAAAAATGCTATCACACAAAAGACTTTAAATATGAGCTGAAAAATAAAAATAAAATTCTGCTCTGTCAACAATAACAAAAAGAGAGAAAACAAAACAAAATATTTCATAAAAAAATAAATAAAAAATGCTATCACACAAAAGACTCTAAATATGAACTTTTCTGGACTTTCTTTTTGCAAAGTCATCTATCACATCATCAAAGTTCAGTTTTTGCATGACTTCTCTTTCGATAAAAAGAACTGAAAGGGATTTCAAATTTTCTTGAGATAAACTGTTCCGCTGATAATTTTTTATCCGTTTGAGAACGGAAAATGATCTTTCTCCACTTGCGTTACAAATGGGTATATGGTTAAAAATATTTTCAAAATGGTTTCAACATTGGGAAAAGTTGAAGATAGACCGTCTATGATTAATTTGTACATATCTTCGGGATTCGACAACTTCATTTCCTTCGCAAAGCTTTTATTCCATGAATACTCAGTATGGAAAAATTTACTTTGTTTTGCCCTGTTTGGCGCCCCCCGCCTGAAAAAATACGAGGCGCGCGCCTCGTGCGCCTCACCTATGATCCGCCACTGTACAACATATCAAAAAAAGGTAGAACGTGTCGCGGGACACACGGTAGGAACTTTAGTTCCTTTTAAGCAAAAATTATGTAATACATCTGACGTTATAGATAAACAATTTGCATATGACTCGGTGGTCGAGTAGCAAGCAAACCAGACTCTCACGCTGTGAAGAAGTTTTTTTTATTGTTAATTTTATTTTTAAATAATTATTCTGCTTGATATTAATAACGACAACAGGTAGACGTTTGAAATATATTTAGCAGAATATTCAATATTATAGATAATGGTACGGTACCCTTCATGAGGGAGTCCGACTGGCAACATCAACTAATAACAGCATCGTATATTTAAAAAGGAAAACCGTAGCATTATACAAATTGGACATTCAAGAACTGTACGTTTACCACAAAAAAATTAGTGGAAACATAAAATTGAATTATTAAATTTTCAATTTGAAGTTATATTACAGTTTATAGAAATTTTTATTTTCTAGATTTTTTTCTTATGTGGGTCGTAGAAAAAATATGCTGTTCGACTCGTGTAGATTGTCCATATCGCACTTGAACGATTGAGCACTCCGCCTTCAAACTTCGTCCTCGTGCGATATGGCCATCATATCCACACTAGTTGCACAACCTACTATTTCTATCAAAATGTGCCCTTTTACATTTAAAAACAACCTGCCAAATGTCAAATCAATTTTTCCATCCATTTTAAAGTTATCGAGTTGAAACATTCAAGTTTTCAAAATTTCAACACCCTGTATTTCGAAAAGTAAATGTGTATCCCTTAATCCTCATATGATTTTGTCCAATTTCACGAGAGGAATCTACATACAAACGTTGTAATTACCCTTAACGTTCGAGATGCTTATACCATTTTTTGCGCGATCGTATTGAAATCAATTCCGAATAAAATAATTTAAATTTCTTCGAAATGAACGAAATGTCAAAAGTGACATTTATACTTCTCGATCAGTTCAAAATATATTTTGCATTTTGGTGAAATTGTTTTTATGCTATTTATTACTTTTCGACGTCTGAACGGTAAGTAAATCACTTACCGACGTGTTAAACTTAGAAACCAGTAAACACAACCTACCGTCCTGACAACCGATGCTGTAAATAAACAAAAAAGATCAATCGCGCAAAAAAAATTATAGAAATAATAGTAAAAATTTATCCGAACAAATTCAAGTATGTAGATCACCAGCTCTGTGAATACCAACTTTGCATAGAATTTTAATATAGCATCGGTGGTTCAGTGGTAGAATGCTCGCCTTCCACGCGGGCCGCCCGGGTTCGATTCCCGGCCGAAGCATATGAATCGCTGCTTCGTAAACGAGAGAGAGATTCAGGAGAAAGCACACGCACGCAAGCAAGCAAGGCACATAACGAAGTAACGTAACGGTCAGATCTATTGCGTCGCGACCCCCGGTCGTTCAAACATAACCTGACGTAAAGAACTAAAGTTCCGAAAATCGTACGAGAGCCAGGATTACCTATAAAATGGTGCGGAGTCCTTTCTCATATTGGCTGTTGTTTAAATGTCAATGGTTGTCAACCAAGATAATGTTTATTTTTGCCATTTGCTTCTGTTATTTGTGTTTAAACCCAGATAGCACAAACACGTTTCAAAGACATTTTAAAGACGTTTGTTCACGATGTTCATGACGTTTCGAAGATGTCCACTAATATCCAAAATATGTTTTGAAGACGTCTTTAGGACGTACATTGTTACAAAACAAGGCGTCTTTGGGACATCCATTTTTGTACGTCTTTGGGACATCCATTTTTGTACGTCTTCAAGACACACAGTTTTGGACGTGTTTATATACCGCCTTTTTACTTGATGAAAATAAATGTTATAATGCCCTTTTATCTAATTCCACAAACTTATACTATATCTATCACTCTTCTTTAACTAATTTAGCTAATAACTATTATTGAAATATTCTTCCCACCTTCAAAGTGTTTATATTTAGATTTAGAAGTGGGTTTTATTGATTAATTTCACTTTCCCCACTTCTAGATATAGTTCTCCTGACTTTTCTCTTTTCTCCATAATATTCAACTACTTATTATCTGATCTGAATCCATTGTTAGGTTAGTACCAAATGTTGATTCATATGATTCTCATCTTAAAGGATGACATGAATATAAAGTGTATGTCTGTGTCGCCCTCTACCTTTCAAGTGCTCAATAATTTAGTGATGCTGGAGACTTGCCCCATTAAAAATTGCTAAAAGTTGAACGTCCACATCACCAACATATTTAAGACGTCTTTAAAACATCCCTACAAAGGCGTTTTAAACTTGTCGTAAGAAGGACGTCTTAAAAACGTCCGTTTTACGTACCAGGACGTTTGGACTAAAGTAAGACATAAACTGGACGTCTTTAAGATGTAGTGTGCTATATGGGAAGTTGGGTACCTACTGTCATTGTTAGAGATTACCATGTGAGTGGAAAAAACTTTGGCAGAGGTTACCAAAGTTTCGTAATACGGTAATACCTAAAACGGATTTAGGAATTCTTAAATGCAATTTACGTCTCACCACGAACTGAGAAATACTTATAATATTATCAATACGGGAGTGTAGTGAAACGTAAATTCCTAAATCCTTTTTAGGCATTATCCAACTTTAGGAAATGGCTGGTGATATAAGGTGTGTTCCTATTGACTGAGATCTCAGCTCACTTCAGTTGAAGTGATCTGAGATAAAGTGATGTGAGTAAGCACCAAAAAGAACGACCTACTCAATTGAAACGCGAGATCTGCCGTCACATGCGTGAATAAGAGACATAAAACATATAAACATAACCTATCTGGAATCTAGATCTCCAATAACCACGCTTGATTCATCCCCTCCACTTTATTTCCGACTCAACTCCAACTGATACCCCCTTACATCACATTCAGCATCGGTGAAGGGGGAGGAAAAATCTCAGCTCACTTCGAAGTGAGTAAATCAAAAAGAACGCGCACATTACCGATGTGAGCTGAGATTAACTGAGATCTCAGTCAAAAAGAACACACCTATTTGTTGAAATAATACCCTTCTTGGTGTGCGTCATCGATTGTGACGTATATCCGGGTTTTCGGCATGTCGTTTATTTTATTTGCTATTTTGACATATAGCTAACCTTAAATTTGATAAATAAGATCATCAGGATTGTATTTAGCCAAATTCGAAAAGGCTATGCAATTAATAATTACCAGCTTCTTTTTCTAACTGAAAATACTTGAGAACTTTCAAAATACTGATGTTTTTCCGTGTATTCATGCATATTTTTGTTAAGATTAATATTCACTTTACATAAATTATAATTGACCGTAAACAACAAAGTACAGAGACAGACCTGTCAAGAACTGTCAGTGTGACAGTAGAAAAAGACGTAAGACTTATTGCCGCTACGAAAGTAACGCCTTCATAGTATCTTGAGCTCCCGATTGATAGGTAACGCTAGGCTTGCGCGTAATCTTAACATCAACCAATCAAATTTTTGTAAGTCAAAGATTAGGGTTAACGTTTGTAATACACTCAAACGGTTCATTATTGTGATATTTTGATTAGGATTAATCACAGACCTGCCGTTTTTTCCATTTCTTCCTACGTAATGTGTTAGAAGGAGATTAACAATCGATGACGCACACCAAGAAGGGTATTATTTTAACTATATCGTCATTAGTTATTCAAATGAACCAACAAAAATATTTCTATTATAGCAAATAAATTCCATTCCGATATGAAATAGTTCCGAATCCATCCACTGCGATCGCTGTAATTCTTTTATACCTTGACACAGGACTTCGATTACTAGATTGCAACTAGCGCTTTAGGCATAGGCGTGCGCAGACTTTTTTATTAGGGGGAGCCAAATATCAAATCGGAATATGACTACATCATGGAGCTACTATTAAGAGGAGATGACACAGTCGACTATCTTATAATAGGAAAGTGGTATCACATGAGTGACATTGTGATGTGAGCAAAATGGCGTCGTCGGCAGAGCCGGACTATTTAAATTTTCAATCAATAAACATATATTCACTAGTAAAATTGATAATATAGAAACACTGTAGGTATTTTGTTGTCTGTCAAGAACCTCTTTTTACAAATATCAACAACATATCTCTTATTGATGGAGTTCTAAGAAATCTACAAACATTAAATATAATATGAAGTTGAATAAAACTTATTGGAGCACAAAGAAATATATTCCAGTACAGTCCTTTCGATTGTTTACTAACCTATAATATGTTGTTCCTGATGATTTTTTCGTATTTACACTGTCTCTACTTGTACAACTTCGTGAAGCACAAGAAACCATTATTGTTCAATTATTAAAATAGAAAAAAACGACACTAACAAAAAGAAAATCCAAAAATACCCAATTCACATTCACAAAACAATACTAATGTCAAGTTGACAGAGAAGTGGGAGTAAAATGGCGAAACCGATACCACTTTTATGATAGGCGTAGCGACTCCTCTCAATACTAGCTCCATGGACTACATAGTATATTCCATGCAGAAGCTGCAGCAATAGAGCACTGTCCACGAGATCTATTAAACTGACAGTTTGAGGGAAATACCAACTTCGACAGGCATAAGCGGCTATAAAAGCAATCCGTTCCATGCTTTTGGGAGATGGTACAAGAGCTGGGCAGTCATAATATATTTTCCTTAGCCTGGGTACTCAAATCTCAAGGCAGAGACTCAATAGCCATATAGGGCATGTCCACGACAGTTGACATTGATAATACTTGGGTGGTAAAACAATAAACATGATGAAAAATTAACAAACAACTATAATATTAACCCATATTATATATTATTAAATATGCAAGCTCAACAATTAAAATAACTTTAAAAGTACACTGAAGCAAAATCAACTAAAATCAAACACGATCTTCCATTATAAATCAGCATAACCTCACTATTAAGTACCACGTGTTCTGAACGCTTTGTTTATTGTTTTACCACCTAAGTCTTGTCAAAATAGTTTGTGACGTCACGTGGACATGCCCTATTGCCAATAGTAGGTGTGTTCTTTTTGACTGAGATCTCAGTTAATCTCAGCTCACATCGGTAATGTGCGCGTTCTTTTTGATTTACTCACTTCGAAGTGAGCTGAGATTTTTCCTCCCCCTTCACCGATGCTGAATGTGATGTAAGGGGGTATCAGTTGGACTTGAGTCGTAAATAAAGTGGAGGGGATGAAGAAATATTTGATTTTGTTTACATATAAATACACACTAATTTTCTTTCTTTTCTTTTCTCTACAAATTATCAATTGACTAAATAAAAGAGAAATAATTATGGATACAATAACATTATTCGATGCTGATACGAATTTATATGTTTTATGTCTTCTTATTCACGCATGCGTCGGCAGATCTCGCGTTTCAATTGAGTAGTTTGTTCTTTTTGGTGCTTACTCACATCACTTTATCTCAGATCACTTCAACTGAAGTGAGCCGAGATCTCAGTCAAAAAGAACACACACCTCATATCAGTAGCTCCATGCTTTAAATAGAGGAGTTCAGTCTAAGGTCAGTGTGGCCAACAAAAAGTGGTTTTTCTGACAAGAATGACAGTTAATGTCTACCCCTTAAATCATAAGATGTTTGTATGTTTTTTATCATTGCGAACATCTATATTGCTTTATTAAAATAATGAATACACCCCCGAAGCGTAAATTTTGGAATTTAAAATGACTTTTTAGCTGAATACACAGCGCATCGGTGGCCAACAATTCCAGGAACCCTTGCCATGTCGCCATTTAATTTCTGTTATTCTGTCACTGGTTATGTCAAATGTCAGTTATATTTATTTTTGTTGGTATTCTTTTAATTGTTTATGTCCATTTTTGATTAGATTTTTGTAGCATTTCTAGTTAGTTGTATCTCTATTCTTTTAATTACTTTTTCCACTGATATCTGACATAGCTAGTGACAGATAACAGAAATGAAATGGTGACATGGCAAGAGTTCCTGGAATTTTTGGCCACCGATGTGCTGTGTATTCAGCTTAAAAGTCATTTTAAATTCCAAGATTTACGCTTCGGGGGTGTATTCATTATTTAAGTAAAGCAATATAGATGTTCGCAATGATATAAAACATGCAAAAATCTTATGTTTTAAGGGGTAGACATTAACTGTCATTCTTGTCAGAAAAACCACTTTTTGTTGGCCACACTGACCTTAGACTGAACTCCTCTATTGTTTAATGTTTTGAATGACTGTCATAACTATAACCTACACAACCAAATCTTACTTGTTGTAATCGTTCATTTTCGTAATAAATTGTGAACTCTGAACATTAAGTGAGTGTCTTTATTGTTGAATAAAGATTTTGTCTCTTGTTTTCGTTTCAAATTCAGTTATTTGTCAAGCGCTCGATTTCGTTATTTTCTGATTGGCTGATTTTTCAATATGGCGGCGTTTTGGAAGTTTTTTTTGATTGGTCGTACCCGGTAACACACCTTGTTCTCTATTATACCATGCAGTACATAGAGAAATATTATTTTTTCTACGACTGTTATGGAAAATAGTTCTTTTCCCACAATGCACGAAACTACAAAGTGTCACTTTGCCTAAGCCGTGGAAAGATTTTTTCTCACGGCACTTTGCTCACGCCACATTCATTTATATGGAGAATCAAATAAAATCGACAAAATCTTAGTATGCTACTCTCACCTTCAAATACCTTCTTAGTTGTCACAAAACTGTCAGATTATATTGGAAGTTTTTAAATTCGAAAAGGTAGTTTGACCATACAAAATTGTACAAATTTCACCATCAACTATAATTTTGAATGAAATTATTTAACAGTTTAGAGATGGGATACTTTTAGTGTTATTTTTGTTTTACTAGCCATAGTTACTTTACTTGTGATCTTTAAATTTGTGCAGTTGTAGAAAAAGTATAGTGTGCAAAATGATGCACTAGTTGCACAATATACTATTGTCTATGATACAGTATTCCATAAGAGGGCGAACGTAGGTTGTGTGACACTTTTACATCTAGCAATGTTATACAGGGTGTCTACTTAAGTTGGACTCATATGGAAACTTTTTTATTATGGGTTTTAGGAAAAAAAGTTATTCTTCATAAAAAGTTCTGCATTATCTAAAACCTAAAATGCAATCATTAGATATTTCTTATTTTGAGCCGTATACGAGGTTTGTCAAAAAATATTAATCTCTTACTCAAGAGTAAAGTACCTTTATTTTTTACAATACAGAAAAATTGTAGGAAGTAAAGTTGTTTAAAATTAAAAGTTATATTCAAATATGCAATTACAGCTATTTAACATGAAAATTAAGATTTGGTGATTATTTACGTTTTACATTATAAAGTATTTGTAATTGTAAATTTCAATACTGACTTTATCCCTCTCATCTGTTAAAAATATGATAACCTTTCTATTTGTTAATGTGTTTGGACAATCTTGCATTTAAATACGTGCTGCATTATAATTATTTATCTTAGAAATAGGAGAATCCGCACAAAGAATATTTTGTACCTAAACAAAAATCTATTTAAAACTAACAAACATAATTAAATTTTAATTTAAACTATTAAAGCTTCGACATATCCACCTTCTCTTTCTAAACATTTAATTGTTCTTGTCTGAAACTCTTTTATTATTTTCCGTATAATATTTGGAGTAATTTTTTGGCATTCCTCGGAAATAATCCTTTCCAAATGGTCTACATCATCAATAAACCTGCTGTTTTAAGTAACCCCATAAAAAAAAGTCAAGTGGAGTTAAATCAGGAGACCTGGGAGGCCAAAAAATAGCTGAATACCTGTGAATCACCTTTCCATTAAACATATTTTCAAGCAGTTCTCTAACGTTTACGGTACTATGGATGGAGGCACCGTCTTGTTGGAACCAAATTTTCATACGTTCTTCTAACGGAAGTTCGTGCAAAAAATCACTTACTTGATTTTCTAATCTAATAATTGTAAGTAACGTGCGGCATTTAACGATTGTCGATAAAAAAATGGTCCAATTAATTTATTTTTGTAAACCCCACACCATACGTTCGTTTTAAAAGAATATTGGCTACGACTTTTTATTACAAAATTTGGATTACTGTTGGACCACCAGCGACAATTTTGTGATGAGACGGTTCCGTTGGATGAAAATGTGGCTTCATCGGAAAAAATTATTATACTTCTTGCGAAAAACGGGTCTTCTTCCATCTTTCCTTGGATCAAAGCGCAGAATTCAAATTGAACATCGTACGAATTGAGGTTTGTATGCATGATATTTATAACGTTTTAAAATATTTGCCACTGTATCTTTTTTTACCGAAGTATTTGTGATTAGAGAAGCCCTTTCGCGTAATCCGATTTTTGATTCCTCGACGACAGAAAGCATCACTTCCAACTCAGTGTCTTCATTGGCAACCCGTTTTATGCGTTTATTATTAAACTTATTATCAACATTTCCACTGGTATTGAATTTCTTCATTATTTTGGTAACTGTTGAATACCCGATGCTTCTATGGGGATGTCTGTTGTTGAAAATATTTGCTGCCTCTCTATGTGTATTGTAATTTTCTCCAACAATTAAAACTATTTCTATTTTTTCTTCACAAGTCAGTAAAGCTGCCATTTTTACTGTAATTTTATAAAAACTAACCCATTCTGACATTCACTGTCAAATACTTCATGACAGAGCATCCTAGATTACATTAAATTGTACCAAGCCAGAATAATTAATACGGAATGAATAGTAAATAGTGAATAATCACCAAATCTTAATTTTCATGTTAAATAGCTGTAATAGCATATTTGAATATAACTTTTAATTTTAAACAACTTTACTTCTTACAATTTTTCTGTATTGTAAAAAATAAAGGTACTTTACTCTTGAGTAAGATTAATATTTTTTGACAAACCTCATATACGGCTCAAAATAAAAAATATCTAATGATTGCATTTCAGGTTTTAGATAATGCAGAACTTTTTATGAAGAATAACTTTTTTCCCTAAAACCAATAATAAAGAAGTTTCCCATATGAGTCCAACTTTAAAGTAGACACACTGTATAACATTTGCTAGAAGTAGAAAAAGTGACTTTTGAAAAGTGCTATATAACACTGCTAAATGTGTAGCAGATTCTGCTAGGTAGGTATATAAAGCAAAAATTGTGCTATCCATCGGGAGTCGGTAAAGATCAAAAGAAATACGTGCTACATCTAATATTGCGATATGTAGCAATGTTATACAAATATTTTCCGCCTAGCTTCTGCTATATGTAGCATTTTAGTGTCATCAGCAGTTCACAGTTGTAGCCACCTGTCACTTTTCGTGGACATGTATGGCATCTCTGAATGTCGGGTTTTTGCCTCAATCTTGTGGCCAATCATGCCAATGAAGAATTTAAAATCTTCACTCGTCATACGTAGAAAGTTTTTGACGCTACCATCGCACCTTATTTCGCGTTTTAATGATGGATCTTCATCATTAAAGTCCCGTAATAAATCTGTTGCACTGTACTTATTTCCCGAATCAAGCAACGGTCGAGCCCAAAACCTTCGCTTCCGCCTCTGACTTCCTAAGATCACCGTGATAGCTGCCGCGAATAATTAATAGCTCTCTTCGGCGCGACATTTCGATACGGAAAGTGAATGAGATTCTGCTACAGCACGGGCACCGGAGTCACTATAATTTTGTCGGCAGCAGACGATCAGCCTGTACCATGCGGAAATTATCTATAGTGATATCTTGAGTGTTTTCTATAAACCTATTCAAAAAGCGATATGAAAATTGGAAAGTCCTCGGGAAAAATACAATCCATGTGGCTAGGTCATGTTATCTTTGGCAACAAGATCGAATTTGTAACATACATAGAGAAATATAAT
>CAJUYI010005815.1:0-14894 GCA_910591695.1 Galerucella pusilla
ACCACTTCTCATAGCCACTTGTCATTATGCATAGCAACTCTTATAGCAACCTCTTATAGTAACCTCACTTAAATAGTGAATACCAATTTCGCGCTTGGCAACTGACCTTGAGCACAACGACAATAATTCACAGCTATCCATAACAACTTTGCTTAGTGAATAGCCCTGAATATTTTGTTTTGCAAGGTCATCGTCTTTTTATCGTAAATAAACTATAGCCCCACAGAATTTTTAAATAGAAAGAGAGGTCGTGGTATACTTTGTTAGAAAGGGTTTGAAAAACCGTATTCAAAAATATATAATTTTCAAATTTTGTATAAAACAATTATTGAAGATTATCAAAAAAATAATGTATTGCATTTATATATTCAAAATTAGAGGGACGAGAACAATTATTATTTATTATTATTTGGAAAAAATAAATGGGTATATCACTCAATGGTATAAGGTTTCAAGAATCAAAATTAAAATATTTGTTATCGAGTGTCCAAATTATTGCCAAGCCAATGAACTAGCTACTTTTGTATTGTTACATTGCAATATGTAAATCTTAAACCAATAAATCTCTAATAACATAGAGATGATTGAGATTAAAGCAAAGTGTGATATATTTTTGAGTTCTCCTTTTCAAAAACTTTTCCAACTGACCCCCTTTGCTATTTAAACAATTTGTGGGGTTAAATTGGTGACAATTTGTTGAATGTTATAAAACACCTCGATTAAAAGTAAAATTGTTGACTATCTTTGGTGTCCTTTTTATAATTTTCCGGTGCGGTGGACGAATAAAGTTTTTTAGGCTGATTACATTCAAGGTCATTGTATAAGATCGAAACGACAAACTTCACCTGTCACTGACAGTGTCCCCAACTCCAAAAACTTAATATTTTTGTTCTTTTCCCATCGCACATTCAATGAAAATCGATTTTTACATTGAAAATGTGACGCTCATGTTCGGATAGTTTTCATGCAGACATTTTCTAGTCGACGAAATATCAATAATTTTGTATTTAAGGTTTTTGTTGCAATGATAAAACAGTCTCTCTGGTTTTCTTCGCGTAAAAACATCACAAAGGCAGTGATTTAATTTACTTTCGACAGTCGGTGTCGGAAATTCCTTAGATTTCAGTTTTTATAGCGAGTGGGAGTGAAAAAAGGGTTTATTACAAAATTATCAAAGTTCATTTATAGAAAATCGATCGAGGGAAAAACATAGTAAAAAATTAGTGACTTTTGTAGATAGGATGCTTCTATATGTATAATTGTGTTGATATTGTATATTTGAAAAGTCTGAGTAAGCAATTTATACTGAAAAATCCATTATGATTTACTGATGTTTATAATCTCTGCGGCCATTTTTTATCCATTTTAGCTTCAAAAAAGTTGTGTATGATATTCATTGGAAAACTAGCCAGATATTTGCAAAAATGAAAATTGTGACAGGCACTGACAACTATTTCAAGTACCTGCAATAATACATTCATTGAAATCACAATTTTTGTTTCACAAACATTCTATACACAATTTTAAGGTTAAATTTTTAACACAATAGACAGTAGGCTTCAGTGTATGTCATATAAGGTCAAATTTTAATTTTTCGAGAGCATTGATTCGATTCATAATCCCCAAAAGTTTTCGCAAACAATTTTTTTTTTAATTTTCCAATTTTGTTGAATTTCATTTGTTTCTACTACTTGAAATATTTACCTAAAATGCAATCAAACTGATAAACTATCCTCATGAATAGTTGTAGCTATTCAATGTACTGAGCTATGAACTCGTTTTGGTGCTGGTGAATTTTTTCGGTCCCAAAAAACCAACATTTTTCACTCCATTTTTGAATACTTGTATGGCGCATTA
This sequence comes from Galerucella pusilla, assembly GCA_910591695.1. NCBI lineage: Eukaryota > Metazoa > Arthropoda > Insecta > Coleoptera > Chrysomelidae > Galerucella > Galerucella pusilla. The sequence continues at coordinate 1,858 of CAJUYI010005815.1, forward strand.
AAGTTAACTTTTGATATTTTTTCCAAAATTTTCGCTACCCTCATTTTAACCTGTAGAATGGAAAATCCAATAATTATGATATTGTTGTTTCTTTTCTAGTAGCTTATTTCTTTAAGTCCATCCAGACAGAATTTCTGCTCAATATTAATATTTTAGTGGTTTTTTCGATTCCTTAAATTGATAAATGTTTCTAAAAAAATTTGTATACCCCCGAAACTAATATCACAAATCGATTTGCCATTCCCAAAAGCCCAATTTTACCAATTTGCTGATGAATCAATCAATCAATTTAATTTTCGGAGATATAAGCCCGAAATGGGAATACCTTGAAGCCCCTGATCATATTTAGGAAAACTCCGCTTCACATAAGAAAAAGCCACGTGAAGTTTGCTAACTGTCTTGCGCAGAGATCAAAATTGGTCTTGTTTACCTAAGACAACCATTTCATGCCATTAGCGTTACAGATGATGTTTCATGTCGACAGCTGATATTTTTGATTTCTAAGTAATTTAAGATGTTAAGCTAGTTTATCTGTAATTGTTGCGTGTTTTATTCGATCTAAAACCTCTTAAAAAACTTGTTGGTGTTAAAGGAGAAACTATCCACAGTCTTAGTTTTTGGCCGATTTCATCAAACATCGCCAAACGTTAATTATTGAGAGTATAAATATTTTAATGATATCAAGTATTTTCAATGTATGTGAAAATATCTCGAAAAGCTTCAAAGAATCCCCAAATATGATTCATGTAAACTATAGGTAGTTACATATGATAAATACATTTTCAATACTCTAATTTTGTGTTAACCTTCAAAATATTAAAACGTTACGCTACTGATTTGAAGTCGAATATCCATTTTACAATATGGCGCCGGTTTGACACACGCATACGACTACAACTTCAAGTGGGCTCTTCTTACGTGGAACGGAGTCTGCCCATCTTATTGTTCTGGAATTATGATAAACCCAACAATACCGCAACCACTATATATATTTCCCATACCAACAAAAATGTGTACAGAACGATATTTTTAGCTGTAGAACACTTTTGGTACTTACACAGTATAATACTGTTTCATGTTTTAATTCATATAACACTAACGTTTCATGTATCTTGTCAGTAGATTTGGAGTAATTTCCGAATTTTTTATAATTGTTAGTTATATATACACATAGATTCAAAAGTTTTGCATCACCTTCTTCGGATGCGAAGGAATTTTTCTGCGCTAACAATTTTTTGTTGGCTTGTTTATCAATATTTACCATTTCAATATGTTCCATATTTTTTGCAATATACAGATGTTTACAGTTTTTTTTGTAAGATAACATTTTTAGTGCGATCATTTTAACATTCAAGGCATTTGATTTTTACGATTTTAAGTGCAAACTTTAAGCGTCAAGTCATAAGTGAGATTGACCATGCAAGAATAGTGGCTTTAGTTGAATAAGGTCATTCTCAAAGGTTCATGGCAAACAGAGTTGGCGTTTGGCAAGGTGATGTGTCTCGTGTATGGAACCGGTATCTCCAGACCAATTCTCTTCGTGATAGACCTAGAAGTGGTAGGAGGCGTGTTACTAATCAGCGGCAGAACCGCTATATCCACTTAACTATCCGAAGAAACCCGACCATGGCAATACCAGCACTCCAAAGAGATATGAGACATGCGTTGGGAGTTCAAGTATCGATCTCGACATTACGAAGACGAATACTTGCGACAGGTTTGAGGTGTCGCCAACCAATAAGAGTGCCCAGACTACAACCTGAGGTCCTGAGCACAGAGTTCGCCGACTACAGTGGGCTCAAGAACACGCGGCCTTGCCTGAAGAATTTTGGAATTCGGTGTTTTTTTCTGACGAGACAAGGATTTGTTTGGTAGCCATCGAATACGTGTGTGGTGGGATCCAACGAGAGTTGCTCAGTTTGCCCATGCTCGCCCCGTGCCGCCCTTCAGAGGAGGAAGTGCTATGTTTTGGGCTGGTATCATGTTAAATGATCGCACAGAATTAATTCATGTGGAGGGAACGATGACTGGTGATAGGTATCTCAGAGAGATTCTACATCCTCACGTGAGACTATGGCGCGCAGCTGTTGGCAATTCCTTCGTTTTTATGGACGATAACGCCCGACCCCATCGGACCAGAGCTGTAAATGAGTATCTTGAAACTGAAGGGATCAATCGTTTGAGCTGGCCTGCCCTAACTCCTGACATGAATCTCATAGAGCATGCTTGGGACATGCTTGCCAAGGCAGTGGCAGCACGCAGAATTCCACCCAGGAGTGTACAAGAGCTTGTTCATGCGGCCCAAGAAGAATGGCGAAATATTCCTCAACAGAATATCAATAATTTGGTAAACAGCATGGGCAGGCGACTTCAAACTTGCATAAATTCTAGAGGTGGAAATACTCCTTATTAAAAGTTCTCATGCTTAACCTTTTCTTTAAAAAGAATCAATTTGTATTTAATTTATCCAATTTCTAAGAATACTTTTTATGTTTAAAGCAAGTTTATTATTGGTTAATAAATTTTTGACAAATATACACGTTTTTTTTTATTGAAACTAATTATTTGATTAATCTCTGATCCATTTATAATGAACACATTTTTTTTTTCGGAGATTTAGGGTGATGCAAAACTTTTGAATCTATGTGTATTATCCAGTCAAAAATAACTCAAAATGGACAAAGTATATATAATCCAGATATAAATTTTGTTTTCAATTAGGGTCTGACAGCGGCACTCGTAAAAGTCCCTTGATTAATGAAATAGTTTTGCCATTGTTACAATTTCACGCGATGGTTCGACCGCAGTGAAATGTCAAATTTAAAGAAAAACACTTTCATGGATATGTTTTTGACAAATTGGTTTTTATTGAAATATTTACGATGTGCCCCACACTATAAAAGTGAAAATTAAACGATTTTGATTATATAATATGCGTTTATATTAAACTGTAGTAATAATTGGAAACATTTCACTTCAGTATGTTATTTTTTTTTAAATAAATATTTATAGAAATTTTCCAAAGGGTAAGCGAAGCGTCAAAAATGTTTTAATTTATTTTTATCAAACAACTTCTGGCCAAATACAAATCAAATCAAATAAAGATTATAATAATACAGTGTATAAAAACCGAACGGAATAAATTCATTATTTGTCACACACACACACGTCAAATTTAAATTGTAAATTGACATTCTTCAACGTGAAAATGAGATCCATACCTTCAACCATAGATAAAAAAAAATCTCCTTCAACCCCATTCGAGTGACAGGTACAGCCCCGCAATTTTTTAAATGAGAAGTGAGGGCTTGTAATATTTCGTTTGAAAGGCCTCTTCATTCTACATTTTAAAATGTTATCGTTTTCAAGTGTATTGCAAAAAATAAGAGAATAAAATAAAATCATAGGGTTACCGAAATTCGCTATAATATACTCAACCTATACCTATTACAAGTACCCAAAACTTTTTTATTTGATGGAAACCCTACTATTGTTCCCTTTTTAATTGAGGGCAATTTGATTGGCAAGCATTATTTGGCACTACTTCAAAATAATTTCATTCCAAGCTTGGCAAATTTATATACTGATCTAGAAAACCCCCTCCAGTGAATACAATATGGTTTCAGCAGGATGGAGCACCACCAGATTACTAACTCAATGTCCAGCAGTACCTCGATGCCATATTTCCCAATCGATGGATATAGGATTATAAGATAGAATGGCCAGTGCCATCACCTGATCTTAGAACATTAGATTTATTTTTAAGGGGATATGTGATATCTGTACAAAACATTCAAACATTCCGTTTGGCTTTGACAAACTTATATATCACATAAAACATTAAGTCCATGAAAATGATTTAAGACTAAAACAGACGACCTCTCTAAATTTCGAAACATGCATGTATATGTATGAAGTTCGTGAGTGTGACCTATTGATTAGTGCCTTATTCAAGACGACCCTATTTATCAGGTGGCTCTACATATTGAAAGGCCTTCGCGGACCCGAACAAGTAAAAGGGGCGAGGGAAAGTGACATTTGAGACCTTTTCATGAAGAAGATCAAGGTAAAACCTAACAAAGGGATCTAATCCGAGCCTCACGTGGTCCTAATTCGTGTTATACAGACTGTCCTATGCTAATAAAGAGGCAGTTGCTACTGAATCTATCGAGTATATTGAATAGGTTGCAAATAACCAGATTGTTTCACAATTTTATTGAATTTGTTTACATTCCACAGTTCAAAAGTGTATGAGCAAAAAAGTAGCCAAAAAGTAGCTTGCTGCGAGTTTTTTTGTCAGAAAACATCAAAGCTATAGGCTGGACACCCTGTATTTTATTTCTGTCGAAGAGTACTATAAGGATATATCTGAATCTGAAGGTAGTAATTTTATTAACAAGGTAATAGACTAATAGATTCGTATTTTAGTTTAAAAAACATAACTTTTAATCTGTTTCCGATTTATGGAACCACCTGTACCATTGCTACTAATTTTGTAATTTAAAGCTGCCTGCAATTTTTATGAATATTATCTTACATGAAACAGACCTACTGAGCTTTATCACACTAATCAATATCCATTTATATTTAGCGTATCCCAAATTCGAGATGCATTAAGTGATTTCTCGAACAAAAATATTTGAAATCTTGAGTCTAAATTATTGTTTCCTTAAATGCGCAACTATACGATAAAAATGATAATATAAATATTCTTTGTAATAGCAAAAGAAAACAATATTTTGTTTGAAGTGTGTCTATACAAGATGATGGGTAACGACTTTCCAGCCGTAGCAAGAAAATTAGTCTGCAAAAACGCTTTTCTCAAGGTAAGTTTGCATACTTATTTCTAAATGAAAAATATTTTTATTAAATGATGGAATAAAATAATTTAATTTATTAAAATCTACATTATATTGAACTTAAAGTTGTGACGCGTTTCGCTAACACAGTAGCTTTCTCAAACGAGTCACAACTTCAAGTTCAAAAATATAATGTAGTAAATTTTAACAAATTAAATTGTTTTGTTCCATCATTTAGTATAGATCTACATCAAGTAGTAAAAGCCTCATAGATTCAATATTTTCATTCTCTGCACTAATATTAATAGTAATTACACTAGATTTTCATATTATTCCAAATTTGGATTGGTCATGCATAAAATTATAATTTTCGATAACATCCTTGCAAGGTTAAAAATCCGATTAAAAATCCAGGCTTTGTCTGATCTTCCATTCTCTAGATAAAACTTAACACTCAAATATGAAACTAGTAGGGGTGACACAAGAAACTGTATCATGAAAAATACAATAAAGGTACATTATTGCTTTATTAGCAAACTGCCTTCGGCAGTGTCTTTAGTGAAGCTTTCCTCCTCTAAACCAATCAGATTAACCCCCCCCCATGTAAAAGTTATAGCTACGTTAATGAGCTGTATAAATACCAATCCTGTGCCTATACCATTGATTAGTCATATTTTAAATGCAATTATCGATATAGTAAGTAACTGAAGAGACGGTAGCAACAAATATAAAGTGTTCTTTTTCAAACAAGCACAAAACGTGTCGGGTAGAAAAGAATCAACCAACAAAACTCATTGGAACCGGCCAAATCTCGCTAAGACGAAATCCGTTCTCGTTCACTTCCCATTGTTAAAAAATTTTTTATGAAAGGGGAGGGCGAATGGATTTTTCATTTTCCCTTCCCCTTCTCGAAGAATATTACCTAATATTGAAAATTTGACAGCAGCACAACTGACAAAAATATTAACTACTTCTTTTGTGGATATATTTATGCAGGCTAATGAGTTTATACCTTGATAGATTTGTTTCATTGATATAGTCAGTATAGCATAAAAGGATTCTAGCTGTAACTTGTTTTCTTATGATATTAATATTAATTTTGGAACAGTTCATCTCTTGATATTTCATGAAGATGAATAATCCCATATCTACCTATAGTTTTACAACTATTCGACATTTGACAAGCAAACATCAATTGATCTAAGTAATTGATAATGTATACCTTTTAAAATATCGACAAAATTTTGAGTATTTATCAAGACCCGAGGATTATTCGATAAGATAATTTTTTACTTTGTAGATATAAAAAAATTGATTGTCAATCTGACGTTCAATAATTTTTAATACAATTTTATTAGTTTTAATCAAATATTATTCATTTTTATTTAAAACTACAGTTGTGAAAAGTACAATTGGTAAATTAATTGAATCGTTAGATGCAATACCAAATCTTTGCGACATTTTTAATCCAGTTGTCAGTTTGACGTTTAATTAATTTTTAATAAAAAATAAACACCAAACTGAAAACACCACAGGTAGGGTATAAGTTGCAATAATACCTTTCTTGGTGTGCGTCATCGATTGTTAATGTCTTTCTAACACATTACGTAGAAAGAAATGGAAAAAAAGGCAGGTCTGTGATTATTCTTAATCAAAATATCATAATAATGAACCGTTTAAACGTATTACAAACGTTAACGCTAATCTTTGACTTACAAATATTTGATTGGTTGATGTTTAGATTACGCGCCAGCGAAACCTATCAATCGAGAGCTTAAAATACTATGAAGGCGTTACTTTCGTATCGGCAATAAGTCTTACGTCTTTTTCTACTGTCACACTGACAGTTCTTGACAGGTCTGTACTTTGTTGTTTACGGTCAATTATTATTTATGAAAAGTGAATATTAATCTTATTGTTTTATTTATATGAATAATACAAAAATATGCATGAATACACGGAAAAACATCAGTATTTTGAAAGTTCTCAAGTATTTTCAGTTAGAAAAAGAAGTTGGTAATTATTAATTGCATAGCCTTTTCGAATTTGGCTAAATACAATACTGATGATCTTATTTATCAAAGTTAAGGTTAGCTATATGTCAAAGTAGCAAATAAAATAAACGACATGCCGAAAACCCGGATATACGTCACAATCGATGACGCACACCAAGAAGGGTATTATTTTAACATACCCTTTGTCAATCTGACGCTTAATATTTTTCAATACAAACTTTATTAATTTTTTGATCAAAAATTATTAATTTTTATTTAAAACTACAGTTGTGAAAAGTACAATTGGTAAATTAATTGAATCGTTAGATGCAATACCAAACATTTCCGACATTTTTAATCCAGTTGTCAGTTTGACGTTTAATTAATTTTTAATAAAACATAAACACCAAACTGAAAACACCACATGTATACTTTGGCAAGTTTATCTGAAACCGTGAAAGGAATGCAGTCAAAACATTCGACATTGCCACATTTAACTATGAAAAAACTGAAGTGATTACTATGTAGTGATAATAATTAGAAAAGGGTCTTTTTATTATCAACAATATTAAAAATATGATTAAACGTTAATTTTATAATGTGCTTGTTTCCTTGGATTTATTCTATATTAACATTATTTTTTCAATTTATAAATATTTAAAGATGAACACTTTTCAAAATATGTTATGGGCTTTTTAAGCTCTGGCAGCGTTGTACGAAAACCATAGATACCACACCCTCGAATTACATAATTGGTGATTTGTATCGACCAGCTGACTTCTTATTGGCAAGCGCGTGCGTGAGATCTTCCCTCTCACTTCGTCAGTTGACTGATATTGATTTATCCAGTGGCGTTATACCTTTGTATTTTCAGTTTGACTTGGTAAAATAGGTACCGTACGCCATTTGTACGTTTGACAGATAGGCGCCCTGTTTTTCCTCGCCTCTTACCGATCCCGTATAGCTTCAGATAAACTTGCCAAACTATAGGGTATTATCGCTGTAATACAGAGGTGATTGGATGAAATTTGACACATGACTTGATATTAAGTAATTTGATTGGTTACTACATTCAGTAAAAAATTATCACCAAAATATCTTATTTAGATCAATATTAGAGAGAAAATAATAATATATACAGGGTGTTTATGAATTCATGCGACAAAATTCGGGAGTTCATTGATCGTATGAAATTAAGATGGGTCTTTGCTATAACAAAATTTCCTCAGCCCACCCCTTTCCGAGATATCACCCTTTAAAGGTGGTAACTAAAATTTAGCTCACATTTTTTTTTCTAAAATTTCAGTAAAGCTAGAGACTTAAAATTCTGTCATTTTCGTGCATTTCCAGCATTTATTATGAATCCGTATTACATTTTACATCTTTACTGTTTTCCACTCAATTTATTAGAAAAATTATAAATTATGGTGCTTATTTTTTTTCTCTGCAGCTATTGGTTTCGGGAAAATAATTCAAGAATAAAAAATTTCTTAAGTTAAATTTAATTTCTTAAAACTCCATCTCGAAAAAAAGTTTTGATATGAAATTAAGTAAGGGCTGCTAATTTCACCCCCGTATAATGTTACAGGAATCTTGGAAAAATACCCGTGGTTAGTCGTTTGCGAATGCACGAAAATAACAAAATTACAAGTATCTAGCTTCACTGAATTTTTGGGGAAAAAAATAAAAACTCAATTTTAGTCACCACCTGTTAAGGGTGATACCTCGGAAAGGGGTGGGCTGAGAAAGTACCCACCTTAATTTCATACGATCAATCACCTTATGAGTTTTTTCGCACGAGTTTAGAAACACTCTGTATATAAACAATAATTAACAAAAAAATTTTGAAGGTGCAAAGTAACAGGTTAAAATCACTTTGTAATATTCATGATCAAACACCCTGTATCTCGGTGAATAGGAGGTGAAATCTTCCTCCAGTAACCATGGACTATTCTTAATAAAAAACTCTGTATAATATAGACAATATTAATTCAGCTAGAATTCAACTTTAAAAAAAGAAGTGTATTTCTCAAAACATTCATTATATTCAGTATTCAAGCACAGTATATGAACCCATATACTGTGATTCAAGTATTAAATTATTTAAACCGATACCGATAAAAACTTGAATGCTTCCAGTTAATTTTTTATACAATCAACTATTATCAACTACGTAAAATCATATCGGCAAAATAGATCTACCAAACATATTCACTCTATATTATCTAAACCGGTTTATACTTGCACCCAAAAGTATATTTAAACAATAATATCCTTAGCAGTTTAAAATCAAATCAAATTAAAACAACAAAAAGATCATATTATATCATATACCTCAACAAAATTTATATTATTTAAAGTACGAGCATACCTTGTAGCATCGGTGAAAAATTGTCACACTCAATGTCTTTGTTTGTCTATAATTTCGTTCGAAAAACATTTAACCCGTTTCACTTTAAAGTTATCGATAAATGAAATACACGAAAATGCACGTAAAATATCAAAATCAGTCATCGATACGGACTTAATTGCCACACCTATACCACCAAATCCCGACATTTTATAAAAGGTAGGTTTTAAGGTGAATCGCAAGTTAACCACAGATAACATACTGGACGTACGCGTCAGAGATAATATACGCGTTCGATCAAAAGCTGTGGACGCGCGATAATCGCTGCTGAAATGGATGCCGCGCTATATAAATAAATTCAATCGAAACAAGCTTAAAACGAAATTGACAAGAAACACACAGTTGTCACTAATTGAAATAAACAATTGAATGTATGACTACTATATTTTATTTCACGTAAATATGCAGTGCTTTATTACTAGCTACGGGAAGGTTTTATTATTAAATTTTTTGAATCGGCTACGGTGCTGATGAAATAATTTACTAAAATTATTCATTAAAACTTTGTTTTTTTTTTGTGAAGAAAAACTAAACTGTCTATATTTGGAGTTGAAAAAGTTCTAATAGAGCAAAAAAATGTAAATAAAGAATCAAGTTGGAATAATTTATTTTCCAGATTTCAGTTAAAATTTGTATTGATGATGTGAATAGGTGGGGGTTGGAGGAATTTAGAGTTGGAAAAGGTTATTATATATTAATTGGATACTAGAGATGGAAATCAATAATTATTTTTTTCTAAAATAGATGTAGGGCTTTAAACTTTTTAAAAATATCAACGGGGGTTAAGCAGCCTTATAGAATACAGTAAGACCATGAATAATTTATAACGAAACAGTTCCATATTTTTGGAACTTTAGTTCTTTACGTCAGGTTATGTTTGAGCGACCAGGGGTCGCGACGCAAAAGATCTGACCGTTACGCGTTGCGTTACGCTACGTTATGTTACGTTGCTTCGTTATGTGCATTGCTTGCGTGCTTGTGCTCTCTCGTTTACGAAGCAGCGATTCATATGCTCCGGCCGTGATTCGAACCCGGGCCGCCCGCGTGGAATGCGAGCATTCTACCACTGAACCACCGACGCTATATTAAAATTCTATGCAAAGCTGGTATTCGCAGGGCTGGTGATCTACTTGAATTTGTTCGGATACATTTTTACTATTATTTCGATAATTTTTTTTTCCTACAACCACTATGCAAAACACGCTTTTCTACACAAATTTTTATGCGCAAAGCAGGCCTTTCCTAATTCTTTTGATAGCCGTTGGAAAAGTAATGGGAAAAGTACACACTATGGCACTTTTCCGCACCGAAATGTCAAACAAAGGTACCTATGACCTGTCAACTTATTTTGACAATTCAACCTAATAGTGTATTTCTTATTTGTGTACAATTTTTAAATTAAAACCAAAAGTACCTAAGTAAACTATTTATTTCATTATCAATTTTAAGTAATTATAAAAACAATTTAAGGAATTATGAACCAATATCAAAATAACTTATTTTGTGAGTTGTCCAATTCGGACATTGAAAATACTCCTCCATATATTATTGAAAAGGCTAGAACTGCAACCGAAAATTTTTTACCTGAGGTTTCAATACAAATTTGTTCAAATTTTACAATTAATTATACATTCAACTGATTTTTCTGTTTATTTTCATATTGTAACTGTATTTCTTTCATTAATAAATGTGGTTGTAGAAAAAATATTGTGTGCAACTTGTATGCAAATCACTTTTCCCACTCGCTAGATTTGCGGCACTCGCCTTACGGCTCGAGCCACAAACTTCTGCGCTCGTGGGAAAAGTGACGCTTTGCGCACTTGTTGTACAAACTACTATTGCGCGATTAAGGGGTTATAGCACATTTACTTTTCGAAATACAGGGTGTTGAAATTTTGAAAACTTGAATGTTTTAATTCGATAACTTTAAAATGGATGGATAAATTGATTTGACATTTGGCAGGTTGTTTTTAAATGTAAAAGGGCATATTTTTATAGAAATAGTAGTTTGTGCAACTAGTGTGGATATGATGGCCATATCGCACGAGGACAAAGTTTGAGCACGACGCCGTAGGCGGAGTGCTCAATCGTTCAAGTGCGATATGGACAATCCACACGAGTCGAACAGCATATTTTTTCTACGAAAAAATCTAGAAAATAAAAATTTCTATTAACTGTAATATAACATCAAATTGAAAATTTAACAATTCAATTTTATGTTTCCACTAGTTTTTTTTGTGGTAAGCGTACAGTTCTTGAATGTCCAATTTGTAAAATGCTACGGTTTCCCTTTTTAAATATACGATGCTGTCATAAGTAGATGTTGCCAGTCGGACTCCCTCATGAAGGGTACCGTAACATTATCTTTAATAATGAATATTCTGCTAAATATTTCAAACGTCTACCTGTTGTCGTTATTAATATCAAGCAGAATAATTATTTAAAAATAAAATTAACAGTAAAAAAAATTTCTTCTCGGGGAATCGAACCCGGGTCTACCGGGTGAGAGTCTGGTATGCTTACTACTCATCCACCAAAGAATATGCAAATTGTTTATCTATAACGTCAAATGTATTACATAATTTTTTCTTAAAAGGAACTAAAGTTTCTACCTTGTGTCCCGCGACACGTTCTACCTTTTTATTTTAATCTAGTATTTTTTTTGAATAAATTATACATTTGACATTAAAATTTGTCAGTAATATGCAAGTTAAATGCCGTAACGCTAATCTAATTTAGCATACCGTTGTTTTGTTAATAGTTATTTGTATAACAAGGAAAATGCTCTTTACCCCCATATGACGCTAATACTTTTTCAATCAAACGGAAAACAAGAAATTGAAATTAATAATAGGATACAAAACACTTTGAAATTATACTATGTAACAGGTCATGTATGAACAAGAAAAAATATCAAAGAAAACGAGAATGAATGAATGTTTATAAAACCATATTTAGACAAATCCTTACATTTTGATGTAAATCATGGGTGCTCACACAGCGGCAAAAGAGTCAAATTCCAGCCGTAGGAATGAAGTATCGCAGAAGAATTAGGGGTGTCACAAAAAAAGGACAAAATGAGAATTACAAAAATAAGAAGAGACCTGGGAATAGAACCGATGCTGGATTCATTTGAAAAACGACAACATAGCTGGTGGGGGCATTTCCAAAAAATGAGTAATAAGATGCCTGTCAAGCAAGAGTGGGAACCCAAGGTATGGATACGTATTAAATGACGCACTGTATAATTTGTGAGGAGTCTACGCAAAGTGGCCTTGAAGATTACCCATTCACCTGTAATGATTGTTGTGATAACCGATAGAGGACGTGTAGTAAAATTATATGTTTAAAATACCAGTAAAAATCGTAAAAGATCATTTGGTCTATTGGCAGCTGAAAATTAAATAAAAGAAAATATAAATGTCTCATGATCTTTAAACCAGTTATTTTTTTCTAACTTCACCATATCTACACAATTGAAATAACCATCCAGGGCTCTCTACCGTAGGCAAGGAAAATATTTTTTAAAGATCTTCGAAAGGGAGCTGCTGGGTAAATTGTGTAAAAGCTGTCTCAGATTCATTCGAAAAGTTTTAAAGCAATTTACCAAGGACGCGTAGGGACGACGCACGAAAACAGGTAGGATTTGCAATCACAAAATCAACTCATTACTTTTTATTGCTCCCTTCTTAATTCACAATTTCAGAGTCGACTTGGTTTAAACACAAAATTACGGGAAAAAAATTAGAAGGCTCCAAAATCGTCCCCTTTTGAAGGCGGGGAGGCAGGGCGACGACCCAGCACTGTAGTGGAACGCGTTCAATGCGATAATTA
>CAJUYI010005816.1:0-14891 GCA_910591695.1 Galerucella pusilla
TGGCACATCTGTGACGTAGCAACCCATTAGGTTTTAAACTAACTCTAACTCTGTATATGTTACGTTCAATATTCGGTTGCGACTTTGTTTTTTCGCTAATTTTTCAGAGATAAAACAACATAATATCTGTGGGAATGTTAACTGTATCGGTTCGGCCGGATTGATTGCAGGTCACGAACAGCATAATAAGGGATAATGTCGCTTGACAAGGAGCCAAGGAAAGGGAGAAAATAGAAAAGAAATTTGGAAGGAACAGAGCCAGAACAACGGCAGGTTGATTTACCACGACTATTGATTATACTTTCCATAATGTAAATAGTATTCGAGATTTTGAAGTAATATACTAACACTTGACTAACAAAGATACTTTTGCTTGTCTAATTCGAGCAATGCCCAAAAAGTTTTAATTGTATACGGAAAACTAGTTTTGCGCTATTTGAAATGTATAAAACTAGATCGGTACATTTCTGAATGGCCACCCACCACTTACTAGCTCTGCTTGTTTTAAATCCTCTCAAACCCGAGTGAAAAGGAGGGTTAGCTTGGTGTTTTTCTGTTTTGAATTTATTTTGTTTGTGCTCGTGAAATTGTGGATGGAACCAGCTCGGTAAGGCATTCTTGTTAACATGACAGTTAATTTCGATATTTGATATTTGTTGAAAGACACCAACAAAGCTCGTAATAAAAATCTGAATCATGAAAAAGAAACAAAACAATCAATTGCATCACCACATTTAATTGAAAATCGAAAATGTATTGCAGGCTTTTCTCTAGTGTGTGTGTGTGTGTTGTAATAATATACATCTTATGTAACATTTTCCAATTGATCGCTGAAATACATCAGTATCTGCGATACATTTCAAACCTCCAGAATGTCTGAAGCAAAGATTAATTATTGATGTGAAATTATATAAAACCCATTAATATTGACAGTTAATAAACATGTTTTCGTTTTAAGCTGATCACTCTGAGGTGAAACAAAACTATTGACATCATGATAAACACATTTATGAACCAGTTAAAACCAAATCAGTTAATTGGATCGAATTATACGGGGGTAAACGATTTAGTTCAACATCTATACATCTTGATAGTGAAACTATTTCTTCAAGTTTTACCACTTGTTAATAAACTGCAACAAAAAAGTAATTCAGGTCTTACCCCCTAATTATAAGGACAGTAGCTCATTTAACTTGGAGGACAACTGATGATACGTTTCTGTACAGGGTGTCTATTCACTAACAGTGAGAGCTCCTACGAAAATAAACACTTATAATGTGCGCATGCGAGCTCTCTCGAAATTGCAAATTATTATATATCCCGCATGCGCACTATAAGTGTGTACTCTCGTAGGAGCTGTCACTGTTAGTGGTCCAGAGGTCCCAGAGCATTTATATGTCTTGCAAGAGCTATATAGTGGGAGGTGACATTGAAAATGAGTTTTTGCGCATGAGGGCGGACTCGCCATCAAGTTTGGCGCTTGCTAAAAGGTATATCTTAGCTCTTAGCTGACGTCTAGACTGTGAAGATATTATGTTGAATTAATACGTGATCTTGTTGTTTTGACTATTGTATAGTCTGGCAGTTTTCGGTATGTCTTGAAATAAAGATATCTCAAAAATTTCTTTTGCACTCTCTCAACAGTTTCTAAATGTACTTTCAGCTTGTTCGCCCCAAATGAGAGACGCAAAGTTTAACTTAAGTCTAACAACGCGTTATACATTTTGTTTCAATATCTGAGAAAAAGTGCGTTTGCCTATGCATAGCATACGATTTGCACTAGCAACAGTTTTACTAATATGAGATACATATTAAAGTTTATTATTATGTTACACCAACATTATTAATTTCTCGCAATCTACATAAAGAATACTTTTCAATTCGGCAATCAAAAATAGTACAAACTTCTTACGAAGCACGGACATATCAGAACACTCATTAATATTAAACTTTAATTGGTTATCAATACTCTATTTGTGAATATTATGTATATTTCTTTGTACCACGACACAGTATTAAAACCGCGTTTACACGAGGCCAGTAGGTGGGCAGGTTACTGAACTGTACATTACGCAGTTCTGTTAGTAACTGGACATATGCACTACGGGTATCTCTCCTGTAAGCCACTCTCACACGTTAAGCCGCTCTCTCACCCATAGTTTATGGAACTTTAGTTCTTCACGTCAGGTTATGTTTGAGCGACCACGGGTCGCGACGCAAAAGATCTGACCGTTACGTTATGTTACGTTGCTTCGTTATGTGCCTTGCTTGCGTACGTGTGCTCTCTCCTGGAGTCTCTCTCTCTCGTTTACGAAGCAGCGATTCATACGCTTCGGTCGGGAATCGACCCCTTGCCGCCCGCGTGGAAGGCGAGCATTCTACCACTGAACCACCGATGCTATATTAAAATTCTATGCAAAGCTGGTATTCGCAGGGCTGGTGATCTACTTGAATTTGTTTGGATACATTTTTACTATTATTACAAGCATCTCGAACGTTAAGGGTAATTACCCCGTTTGCATGTAGATTCCTCTCGTAAAATTGGACAAAATGATATGAGGATTAAGGGGTACTTTTCGAAATACAGGGTGTTGAAATTTTGAAAACTTGAATGTTTTAATTCGATAACTTTAAAATGGATAAATAAATTGATTTGACATTTGGCAGGTTGTTTTTAAATGTAAAAGGGCATATTTTGATAGAAATAGTAGTTGGTGCAACTGGTGTGGATATGATGGCCATATCGCACGAGGACGTATTTTGAGCATGAGGCCGTAGGCGGAGTGCTCAATCGTTCAAGTGCGATATGGACAATCCACACGAGTCGAACAGCATATTTTTCCTACGACCCACTTAAGAAAAAATCTAGAAAATAAAAATTTATATAAACTGTAATATAACTTCGAATTGAAAATTTAACAATTCAATTTTATGTTTCCTCTAATTTCTTTGTGGTAAACGTACAGTACTTGAATGTCCAATTTGTATAATGCTACGGTTTCTCTTTTTAAATATACGATGCTGTTATAAGTAGATGTTGCCAGTCGGACTCCCTCATGAAGGGTACCGTACCATTATCTATAATAATGAATATTCTGCTAAATCTTTCAAACGTCTACCTGTTGTCGTTATTAATATCAAGCAGAATAATTATTTAAAAATAAAATTAACAGTTAAAAAAAATTCTTCACGGGGAATCGAACCCGGGTCTACCGCGTAAGAGTCTGGTTTGCTTACTACTCGACCACCAAGGAATATGCAAATTGTTTATCTATAACGTAAGATGTATTACATAATTTTTGCTTAAAAGGAACTGAAGTTCCTACCGTGTGTCCCGCGACACGTTCTACCTTTTTTTTCTAGCACTTCCAATAATATTCCACTAGATTCACTTACAAATTCAAGTAAAAGATTTCGCGTCAATTATTGTACGTCATCATAAGATAATACAGAAGATGCACTTTCTGCCATTTTTAATACACTCTACTTGAACACAACAGGTCACGTGGACAGGGTCAACGGCAAGTCCCCAGTACAGTAACTTGCCTCAGGTTACCTGCTCCAAGTAGCCTGCCACCTACGTGTAAACGCGGCTTTTCTTCATATATTTTCAAATCATTGTCAGATAATAAAGGTAACTTCGTCTCCTATTATCTTTGGCATTTATTTTTGTGCTTTTATTGAATCTTCCGTTTTCTACCATCATCAGCTGTCGTCTTCCCTACTTTCAATATTTTTTTCATACTTCAGTTTCTCGCAATTCTTTCATATAATTAACCATGAATCTTTCTTCTTTCCAACCCTACCTTAAGTTCTAACGAAACGCTCGATTTTAATTACAATTTCATCTTTGCGAAATAATTATTGGAAGCTGAAGATTCGTATCATATTTAATTAATTACCAGCAGCATAAAATGAACGAAAAAACTTTCCGTATACACCCCGTTGGGTTGTATAAAAGTCAAGTAGTGCCGTCCGATATTTTTGTTATTCTCACACCTATCTCTCATAATTTATGTCGTTATTTAAATTAGTTCTGAACTCGGTATGTAAATCATTCGAGGATATTAGAAATGTATAACGTATACCGTTCGAAAATAAAAAATATTGATTTATCTTACCGAGCTAGACCAGGTTATTCACAATAAAAAAAAATTGATGACGACATAATATATAGAATCCAGTTTGAATTGGATGCTCTATTTTATAGTATACCGGACTGTTTGATAAAATATTAATAATGGTAATTACAGAAAAATAATTAGGACGGATTATTAAAAACTAAATGATGAAATGAAACAATTTGATTATAATGTATAATGTAGATTTTAACAAATTGTTTCATTTCGTCAAGTAAAATCCTCGTCTATTCAATTTATTAAAAACTACATAGGTAATATCAGTTATAGTGGCATTATATCATAAATATTATGATTCTTTGATGAGGTAACATTTGTAGGTGTGTATGTTTTTGGGGTGGAAATTCACTAGAAGATATATTGTACCCAGTTCCTTCAAATCTCTTCTATTTTTTAGGATATCCGTAGATTTACCTGAAAAATAAACCAAATAAAACCGGCCAAGTGTGAGTCGAACTCGCACACGGGAGGTTCCGAACCATATTATCGCCAAAAATCTGCTGCACATAACAATATCTGAACATCAATATCGGTCAAAGCCTGATGCCTAAAGGCCTTTGCACACCGGCGTACTGAACGTCCTGGACGTTTGGAACGTTTCGGACGTCCGGTACGCACACCTTTCATACCACCCACCAACGTACCAAACGTCTACTTGTTCGCTGACGATGAGGATCAGTTAGTGCGAAGATGTCTATTCCGCCAATTCCTTGGTGTGAGACTGGGTTTTCTCTGTTCCTTGGATGAACGAGTCGAGTAGTGATAGTGATGACGACCTATTATTATTATATTCGTAACAGTAAGAAGTAAATGGATAAATAAAAAACGGAAGAGGTTACTGGATGATCACGAACTTCCTCCAATAACGCTTCCATGGTACAATCGCACAAAACACCAGCAACAACCAATACACTGAGATGACGCGGGGATTTGCAGAAATGGGGGCATCGGAGCACAAGCGTCTGGGGGGTCACGCAGCATGGCTTTCCGAAGATGAACGATAGGCGCCAACGTTGTCAAATTTACTAGTAGCATAACAATATTGAAGTAAGTATGTAAATATCATGCGTGCATCGGAGCACGTGGTTCTGAAGTGTCCATTGCGCATGCGCTAGGCCGCAGACGTGCTGGACTTTGTAGAAAATCACTCGCCGAGCAATCCTCCGAAAATCGTCGCGGATGTCAAGGACGTTCGCAACGTTCTGGACGTGCAGTGTGAACCTTCTCATTTGATAGCATGGGCAGCGATTTATTTCGACAAAAACGTACTAAACGTTCAGTACGCCGGTGTACAAAGACCTTAAGGCATACGACTGCAACTTCTATACTTCTAGTGGGTTCTTCTTATGTGAAACGGAGTTCTACAAGTGAAGCTAATATAATTTATTCAGCTGATTGATTTTCCTTTTGTGATTAAAATGCATAGCTTCGCTTAATATATCACAAATTAAAACAATCCATGAGACGGCGGGGAGATTTGAAATCGCGATCAGCTGTTTACTAGACAGCCGTTTTAACCAACTAAGCCACGGTGCCGCTATCAATATCGAACAAAAACGAGCAACAAATATTTATTTGTTTCCGTTTTTTAGAACGACAACAGAAATACATCATCTGGGAAAATCAACTGTCTAGCTATCACGGTTCATGAGAAACAGCCTGGTGGGAGAGCGAAGTCTTAGGGCAGGTTGTACAATTGTAGCTTAGTGAAGGCTCAAGCGTGAACTCAGGTTCAGCGTCAGATTGCTGTTGTACAAAGTTGGCTTACGGTTGAGCTTCATTTAAACCTTAAGCTTAGTAAAAGCCTCCAAGAGGGCAGGTTTAATGTAAGCTTAAGCACGGAACATAAATTGATATCATGTTCCGTGGCTTAAATGTGAATGAATTGTATGCAAACATAACCTGTACTTAATTTAATATTAAATTTTTGTCAAAGTTAATTATGGATATTTTAACCGATGATGAGGATTTTTTGGAACTTATTGGAATCGTACAACAACGGAGAAGCTCTTGGGTGTATAGAGAGCGTATGAATCACTTTGAATGTTAAAGAGATCATGAGCTTATTCAAAGATTTCGTTTTTCTAAAAAAAACGTTCGCTTTGTGACAGATTTTATATCAGAGGAAATTTCTTGTAAAACTAATAGGTAGCAAATATGACATTACTTAGGTTATTTGACAAACATATTGTGACCAATTTACTTCATATGCGTCAGTTCGAAAGAAGTTCTACCAACACTTGCAAATATAGGTTTAGTAGAGCTGCTACTGAACGATGTTTGTACAACAGGCTTAGGGTTGAGCTAAGCTTATATTTTAAGCCCAGCTCAGTTGTGCTCAATTTTAAGCTTCAAATGTACAGCCGGGCCTTAGTAGTAGGTTATGCGCTGTGTTTTGTTCTAGAATTGGGTGTTTTGAGTGTCTTCAGTAATTTTACTTTGACTATTTGAAAAATGAAAACCTTAGGATATAGTATTGCCAATTTTTTTGCAGTTTGCTGATCTCTAAGGAGATGCCTCTTGACATTTCTGCTTGATATTCCAAGTTTGTGGTGTTCACAAGACTTTTAGGTCAATAACATGACAATTTTTGGAAGTGAACAAATGATCTTATGAATAACTGAATGTGCCATTGGTTTTCTCATCTAAAAAACACCGTGTGACGAGGTTTAAGCATTTTTCAGTTCGCAAAACTCTTTTGTTGTACATTTTGAACAAAGCTATGGAAATATTCCTCGATTTCCGTCAATTCTCTAAGAAGTTATCGATTCGAAATTGACTTGTACATGTAAAATTTCCCCCTGAATCTATTGGTGGGCATTAGAACGTTCCAACTCTTCAATTAGTCCAGTTATGAGTAAATTTTGGTTTCCGAGTTTTGCTCTTGTCTTTCAAGAAATTCATAATTTTGTGTGGTATATATATATATAGAGTTCATGTAATACCCTTCTTGGTGTGCGTCATCGATTGTTAATATCCTTCTAACACATTACGTTGGAAGAAATGGAAAAAAGGCAGGTGTATAAATAATCCCAATCAAAATGTCACAATAATGAACCGTTTAAATGTATTACAAACGTTTACCCTAATCTTTGACTCAAATAGTTTTATTAGTTGATGTTTAGATAACGCGCATGCGTGACCTATCAATCGGGAGAAATTAGAGCATTCAAAATAGGATGCAGATGTACCTCTCGTATCGGCAATGACGTAGAAGGCTATTGTATCAACTATACCAATGTTTTTGGCTTGAGAATGCAAATATAAAGTAATTTGTGAATGTCACAACATTTAATTAGCTGGAACATCTAGACCAATATAAATTAGAATAAACGAACACAAAAAATACATTGAAGATATGATATACGATCTCCCATCAGCTTCAAATTTAATTAAGTCAAACTGCAACAATATTTTGTAAACCTAACTCACTAGCGAGTAATTAATTTTAATTCACGAACCCTATAACAAGTGGAATCCAGATATTAAAAAAACAAATACCATTTTTTTTCTCTCATTTTATGAGTATCTAAATCACGCTGTAAATGTGTAAATTAAAATTTATTGCTATGCTCTCCTCCTGTCCGATGTACGGTAGTAGTAGATCAGGACGTTATAAACTTCTTTTGAACAAGTTTACTTTAATTAATGACGTTCATAAGTACTATATACTCGTATATACCGGTTGCTCTATAAAAATATTATTCTCGGCAGCAGGTTTTGAAAATGGCTGCGTCTACATTAATATTTTATTCAAGGAATTTTATAAAATCACGAATGTTTTGATTGCTAGTACTCTTCCGGAAATACATTATTATTTTCCATGAAATTAAAGTGTTCGGCTACTGTAGCCACTAAGAAGTACATCGGGTAATTTAATGTAGTGGTGAAGCTGGGCACCTTTTACGAACTGTTGGCAGTGTTGGCTTCATTGGAATAATTGATTGTAGTGGTATGTATGTATGTATTTCGGGGTGACATTTACTGAGACCTTAGATCTATTGTGCCCCCTTACTTCCACTTAGTTTCTGAGGAGAGTCTCAGAAACTAGAAGCTCCCTCAGTCCTATTTCCCGGAGGAATTTTAGGATATCTACAGGCTTCAATTAAGGTAAATGTTCCTCTTCTATCCAGTAATCTCCCAGGTGCTGTGCTCTAGGATTCCGAAGTGCTATGCAGTTGGAAAGTATGTGGATGGAGGTTTCTTCTTTCATGCCACAAAATATACATTCGTCTTCCTCCACTATTTTGAGCTTTTTCATGTGCCCATTCAGGCGACAATGTCCCGTTAGGATCCCTGTTAAAAATCTTAGCACAGTTTTACTTTGACTCATGCATTCATTTGATCTCAACAGGTTGTAGTCTTTGATTGTATAAGCCCTACTAGATCTTTCCAGTAGGGCTCATACAAGTTGTAGTGGTAAAGCTGAGCACTTTTTACGAACTGTTGTACAGTGTCTTCAATGGAATAACGTGAAATAGTTATTGTAGATTTAATTTAAGATAGGATAAAGACGTTGTCTTCAACCAGGGGATGTCTACAGGTTGGTGGAGCCTGAGGTTGGCAAACTCCTTTGTGGTTTGACTGACGTCGGAATATCCTGCCAAAATGTCATAAAGAACAAGCCATTATTATAAATATAGTTTTTTTTAGCGGCTAAAGCTATACACAAAAAGTAGTTGGCATTTTTCAATCTGGTCTTCAATCGTGACATAAGAGATAAATAATTTAATTGAAAATAGCGGTAAGTGTTAGGAATTGATATTCAGTAATCATAAAATAATTTGTTTTTATTACAAATTATATTAGCCTGCTTCCTCTGAAGATTTAGCATAATTGGGGGTTACTTATCATTCGATTTTCCATTTGACAGCCACGTTAAACGTACTGAAACGTACCGAATAATAAAGGAATTAACGATAGATGTTAGTTATCCGTCCACACTTTAAAAAAGCTCTGAAACAGGTTATTTTAGAGAGATGGCAAAGATGCATAGAACATGTAATCAAACAAAAGTAGCAAATGTGTATTGTATGGCTAGTCTTTGTCGCAATCCTGTTTTTCTTTCAATATTATACCTACTGACAGCCTTACCTAAAGGCGGCGCCAGACATGCGGCATTCGGCGAATACCGAGCGACTGCTCGACAAGTAGCGAGTGTGTGGACGGGTTGATCGCTACTTGCCGATGACCAATTTTAGTATTTGTGCAGTGCTCGCGTAGTTCCCGTTGTGTATCGGTCTTTCGAAGCAAAATCAAAGGAAACGAATATTTGCCGTATATATCTGAATCCGCATCCAACGAATGGCGAATATCTGGTTTAGGTGCTTGTCATTTGGCGCACACCTTGCCGAGTAACTCAACTACTTGCTACTTGGCGAGCAGTCGCTCGGTATTCGCCGAATGCCGCATGTCTGGCGCCGCCTTAAAGGTATGGTTATGCCTGCAATTACAAGATATCCAAATATGGGATTTCTATTGTATACCGGGGTTGTATATACCTAGGATTTGAAGGCAAATGAAAATATAAAGATGTGAATTATAATGTGAATTGTTTTATAATTCTGGAGTTTAAGTTGCCCACCCAGTGAGAGTTTCTATTGTTTACTAATTGTGGTATTTGTATCACTTTAATAATAAATTTTTAGATTTTTTCAACATGGAAATTTTTATTAGTGACAATACATTTAAATTCGACAAAACTATATGAAACTATTTTCAGCTCCCCCTCGCGAATCACTTCGTATTTAAGCCAACTAAATCTGTGAAAAAATTGTGGAAGGTAGCGCTTTTGTAAAGATATCTACTAATTCCACCTTTCTTGATGGAATTTTCTTTTATTTGAATGTGTTTCGATTACGAGCTCACAATAAGTTTTTGTGCTGCTGGCTTATCATTTAAAATCAGTATTTGCTCTTGCCAACGATTTCCTCTTCTTTTCATTATACACTTCAATCTGACAAAGCCATATAAAACTATGTTTTTCTATACCCGCATGTATATTATCCATTTTCCGCACAATTTACAGAATTGAAATGTAGGCCATATCGGTTAACTGAACGGATATGATTTCATATACATCCTAGAATGTATATGAAATGCACCAATCAGCATTTACGTTCAGCACCCGTCAACTCATCTTTTTTTCAATTTAAAAGAAACCGGATCAAGAATATTTATTTACAAAAATAAGCTTAAATAAAATAATCAGTACAAATTAACAACAAATACTAAAAACAGAATAAAATGGATATTTAGGAGGAATCCTGACAGACGTCAGTTTTTATGGAATTAACATTTGACCTTATAGATAGGTGTTGAGCATATTCCTCGGTAGTCCAGTAGTAAACATCCCACACTCTCTTATTCCTAAATAATTATATTGCTCGATATTGATAACGACAATAGGTAGACGCTTGAAATATTTAGCAGAATATTCATTATTATAGAATAATTCTATAATATAGATAATGGTACGGTACCATTCCTGCGCGAGTCCAGCTCTCAGCATCTACTTATAACAGCATAGCAGATTTAAAAAAAGAAACCGTAACATATACAAATTGTACATTCAAGAACTGTACATTTATCACAGAAAATCAGTGAAAATATGAAATTGAATTGGTAAAATTATAAATAGAACTGTTTTAGATTTTTAATTTGAAGTTATATTACAGTTTATTTTACTAGATTTTTTTCCTGACTGCGTCGTAGAAAAAATATACTGTTCGACTCGTGTGGATTGTACTTCGTCCTCGTGCAATAGGACCATCATATACACACTGGTTGCATAAACTAATATTAGCACACTATGTAAAATGAAAATATTGAAACTCAACCTAACATAATATCATTATTGGAAAAAGAAAAATTCACTTCCTCTCGCAGATGCCTTCATTGAATGTCAAAAATATCAACCTCATTACTCAGAATCAGCAATATTCTCTTGAAATCTATTGTTGGTAACTATACAGAACACACAGTAATATACACTTATGGTTCCAAAACAAATTTAGAGGCTGGATGTTATATAATATGTTGCAAACCACAAAATAGAAAAAGCCTTAACATACTTAAATATTAATGAAATTGAACAGGGAGTGAGTATAAGTGACTCAAGATCAGTATTAGAACATAAATCAGATATATTATGCAATATTAAAAAAATTTTGTGTAAAATGGATGTCACATTTATTTGGTATTTCAGGCAATGAAATATATGACCAGTAGGCTAAGGATGGGGTACATATAAATTACGCTACTCAGACATTTATTAAAACAGTCCTAAAACAAGGAACTAACTATACAGAAATGGAAAGTAGAATGGATTTAAAAATTGAATCGAAGTCTGATTTAAAAAACTAATTACAGTGGGTAAAAAAAATTAGTTCGGTGTGTAGTATTATCGTTTCCGAGCTCGTGTCATCCTGCATCCTGTCTAAACCGTTAAGAAACTTTCATTTTAACTATGAGTTTGGTAAAATTATCCGAGTAAAGATGCTTACTGAGATAAAAATAAATGACAATGCATTTCTCTACACAGAAATACTTGTTATAATTGACCGATTAAGTAGATGACCCACTAGACTGCCTTTCAGCAAACTGTTAATTTTATCTAAAAGCAATTTGTAATCTGTTGTTTATAACCCACCTCATTCCGTACCTGCATATTAGAGGGCCGCTGGGGTTTGAGAGGGGCAGTAGCTGTAGCCAGGCACGCGCCCGGAGGCTCCGGTAATAACAGGCCCAACACTGTGCCGCTGATGCGCCCCGTTTGCCTTAGGCTACTGCCGCGCCAATGTTTCTTACAACGCCCAGAACTCGCGTGCGTCTGCACGAAAGACTTCTTTTCATTTTACAGGCCTTCTTGATGGTGGAGTAGCTACTAAGTATACTGAGAAACAAGCCGCTATTGTTTTTCATTCATGTTTTGTTACTATTAACAGGAAACGGGTTTTTGTTAGTTTGATTTATTAATGGCATGAGTAATTGAGAATTCAGACAAAAAATATGTTGATTTGAAGAAAACTATTCTAATTAGTTCATGTTTTTATCATTAAGTAGTAACTATTTATGAATGGTGTTATGAGTTGATCACCATGGCGGTAGAAAATTGAAAAATACTATACAGTATCCTCATTTGATTCACTTTCAATTTGAGAATGCATTAATCGTTGTCAAAAGTTGATACTGAGCACATTTTAATTGATTGTCTCGGACTTTGCTAGGGTATCATCCATTTTCTTTGTCAGTTATACTTTTGTGTCTCAAAATTAACATAAGCTTTATCTTATTGTGGTTGGCCCGGGCTGATAGTTTCTGCAGGTCATTTGGAGAGAAACTTATTAAGCTGCGAGTTTTGTCTCTTTGAACCAAGAAACACAGGTAGCTATGAAGTTTCGGACGCACACGTATTCCCGTCAGGATAACCACTCTACTTGTGTCATAATCAGGATACGTTAAGCTGTCACTCGAGTTCCCGTCAGGATGAGAACTGACCTGTTTAAAAGGTGTTTGTTTGGGCAGGGATGAGTTGCGCGCAGCGGTCATTTTCTACCTGAATACGAGTAGGATCACAAATATTAGGAGCCGAATTGCGCGCAACAAGATAAACACAAAATTAGGGAGATTATTTAAATATAAAATAAATTAAATGGTGAAGGTATTTGTACATTTATTTCAGGAATAATAAGACACCTAAACCTAACCCCGTCAGGGTAAACTATTAGGGCAGTCCCGATAACAGAACAGATTAAATAAACTGGACGGCAATTCGAGTGCGGGATTAAGATACCTGCAAGTGTCATACCTGACGGGAATTCGCACGCACCGGAAGTTTCATAGTTTAAGACCAAACTCGTTTTTCTCGAAATCAATCTCAAAATTCCCTGCACCGATTCAATTCATAGTTTTATAATACATACTCTACTAGGTTTTAATTGAGACCGACTTCACAGCTAGAACGTGGACCTATTTTTAGGGTAACTTCTTGAAAGGGTTGCCTAATCAAATTATGTTCAGAAGCTCATTTCATTCAATAAATTATTACTTTCATCTGGTTGACACGTCGGTGAAGGACGACCTTAGTTCGATTCTTGGACTTTTACCCTAAAACTGGCTTCATTGTCTAGCTGTGAAATCGGTCTCAATAAATGGTCTACGTCAATTATTATAAATAGTTTTCGACGAAAAATTCATTGAATAAACTAAAAATAATTACCAACGCAAAAGCATTGACCGCCAAACTCGATTCACAGCAATTGGATAATTCAGTGACTTTTTTCTATCGAAAAACTAACCGACCTTCTCTGTCAATCTTAAATTTCATTTTTCTTAGTGTATGGTATAGTACCTACCTACACAGCGTTGGCCTATACGCCAACGGAGGTCGCATACTTCAATAATTGCTCCAGAGAGGATGAACAATTACCATTTTCTTATATTATATATAGACATTTTTTACATCTTTTAGTTTTTAACGCAAAGATGCTTTGCAATTTTACGCCTTGAAATTTTGATTTTGAAAAATGGAAATATCATATAAAATTGTTTTTGGTCTATTATAAGGTTTACCTAAAATTGGAGCAAGTCAATCTCATACATAGAACAATAAAAATTTTCTCGGAAAGCCAAGCGGCCTTGAAAGCACTTAGCTCTCACCGTGTAACCTCGAAATTGGTCTTAGACTGCCAAAAAACACTCTTCTCAATAGAAGAACTCAATAAAGTATTGCTGGCCTGGATCCCTGGCCATTGTGGCTTGGAAGGAAACGAGAAGGCAGACTCTCTTGCAAGGGAGGGTGCCGCACGTGTTTCTATCGGACCAGAACCTACTATTGGCATCGCAATAGGTTTTCCCAAACAAACACTGAATACCTGAACAGCAAGAAGAGCTTTAGACTGGCATAATTTACCAGGATTGGTTCATTCAAAGGCTTTTATACATCATTCGAAGAATGTCTTCAAACAAATGTTAGACTATAGCAGGCATGACTTACGTTGTCTAACAGGCCACTGTCATCTGATTCCTCATATGCTAAAACTGGGACTGTCGGAAGATCCGACTTGCCGTCTATGTCTGGAAGATGATGAATCAGCAGAGCATATAATTTGTACCTGCCCCGCCGCGGCTGGAATCAGGTATCTGATGTTTGGCAGGGTCTCTCTCGCCCTCGGGCCTGAAATATCATTCACCAAATAAACTAATCGGCTTTGTTAAGAAGCTGAATTTGTTTGGTGACATCTGAATTCGTGTGAGCCACCATAAACTCTTGCGAGTCGCAGTGGAGGGCCTTAAGGTAAATTCAACAACATCAGTCACGCCACTGTTCCGACGCAGAACCGGTACCGTATCGTCACAGAAGCGGGTCGAAGTCTGACTGCTTGGAAACTGTTCGGCAACGGATATAGTCGATTCAAACACATAATTCCCGTCACGTCACAGTTCCGGCGCCGAACCGAACAATCCGACATAAAAAATATTCTTTAATAGAAATATCCGGCGGCGTTCACATTTATCCGTTGCCGAACAGTTTCCAAGCAATAAGGCTTCGACCCGCTTCTGTGACGGAACGGTACCGGTTCGGCGTCGGAACTGTGACGTGACTGATGTGTTTGGATCGACCTTAAAATGTGGCGGCCGGATGTTTTTATTGAAGAATACTTTTTATGACGGATTGTTCGGTTCGGCCCGGAACTGTGACGTTACGGGACTGATGTGTTTGAATCGATCTTTACCTATAGACACACTCAC
>CAJUYI010005817.1:0-14889 GCA_910591695.1 Galerucella pusilla
GATTGATTAGATTGTTATTTTAAACCGTTAATCCTCTCTAGAAATATAGTGGTACAACTAGACGGTAGGATTACATCTACCTGGTGTCCCGTGGTACAACTCGGCGGTCCCGTTTCATCTTCCTGTTCACACATCCTGCATAGAGGTGTGTCCACTAACCCCATAGTTTTAGCATATAATGATTCAATGACAATGGACTGGAAGATGATTTCCTAATTTTTGATAATTAATAGATCTTTTAGATAAAAAACTTTCATGCGCTTTTCAAGTGAAAAGTAATATTGTAGAATTTTTCCCAGAAAATCAATATATTCCCATTATGGAACGGCCTAATACAAAAATAAGAAAAATGATATTAAAAACAACAATGCTACTTCTACGTCTACGCCATTGTCCCGCGAAGCGGA
Organism: Galerucella pusilla; assembly: GCA_910591695.1. Classification (NCBI taxonomy): domain Eukaryota; kingdom Metazoa; phylum Arthropoda; class Insecta; order Coleoptera; family Chrysomelidae; genus Galerucella; species Galerucella pusilla. The sequence goes on from CAJUYI010005817.1 coordinate 408, forward strand.
TAAAAAAATATTTTGGCTACGAAAGGAAAGCTACTGCAAAAGGGCTTTCACGAAAATGAATTTCATTATACTTTTCTTTTTAATTCGGAGTTTGTGCGTTGCCACAAGTTTTAGTTTGCTAGCGTCTCCCTTTACCCGACAAGATTTATAAGCAACTTGCTATAGTCGAATAAGAGAAAGTTATTATTTGGAAAGAAATAAGTAGGTATTATAAGACTTATTTTCTTTCGTGAAAAAAGTTCTTTTCCATTTATTGTTCGAGGGAAATTTTTTCGTTTGTTTGAACATTGAAATGAATTACAGGCAGAAAAATATTAATAAATCTATACTATATACACAAAATGAATAAAATTGCAACTTATTATACAGGGTAGTCTTCAAAAACTTTCCTGCCAAAAGCAACCTACAGATATAGACCGTTTCCCAATGATTTGTTGACTCGGCATCTGGCCTTGTGGATTTAGTACATTGTAAACTAATCTTGTTGACATTAGTAATGCTAATATTATTGAAGATTTAAATATACTTAAATAAATGAATAATAATTAATCATACTGTACACCTAATCAGTTTCAAGCTACGTATACATAATATTTAGGTCTAGTAAATATATATATTTTTTGATAAGTACAAAAAGCAACTCAAAATTATGCTTTCGTGATTTAACCGCAAATAAACCGTAGTATTGCTGAGGTCCACTCGATATTAAATTGCCGATATTGACAAATATTTTGAAATTCGAACATCAAAAGTGATAATTGATGAGGTTACATGAACGGCATCCCATCAATATTTGTGGCAATAATACATATTAGAGTGTCAACTGTTTGATGAAGGGAAAGTCCAGCTATCGTAGCCATGTATTTGATATTCTATTACCTTTAGGGAGTAGGAGAGTGGATTGTTTAAATAGTTTAAATAACTATTTTATTTTAATGTATACTTCGGCAAGTTTATCTGAAACCGTGAAAGGAATGCAGTCAAAAAACATTCGACATTGCCACGTTTAACTATGAAAAAGCTTAAGTGCTAACTATGTAGTGATAATAATTATAAATGGGTCTTTTTATTATTAACAATATTAACAATATGATTAAACGTTAATTCTATAATGTGCTTGTTTCCTTGGATTTTTTCTATTAACATTATTTTTTCAATTTATGGATATTAAAAGATCAACACTTTTCCAAATTTGTTATGGGGTTCTTCAAGCTCTGGCAGCGTTGTACGAAAACCATGATGACCACACCCTCCGAATTACATAATTGGTAATTTTTATCGACCAGCTGACTTCTTATTGGCAAGCGTGTGCGTGTGTTCTTCCCTCTCACTTCGTCAATTGACTGGGCTAAGTTCGAGAACATCGCACTAGTATGAAATTCACTTATTTTTGTGTCCGAGAACTCTCAAGCGTCTTCTTATTGTGTACTCCCCTACAGTCCGAGAACTCCTTAGAGCGACAATCGAGCGTCGCTCAAATTACACCAGTCTCGACTCGGTTAAAAATCGCACCTGTCAGTTTGGTTTGAATATTTTGTGGTTAGAATTTAGATTGGTATGTAGTATGACTATGAATGCTTATTAAATTTTTAATTTAAAAATAAATTAATTTCCTTCTATTCAAAATTAAAATATTATTAAGCTTATTTGTGGTAGATTGCGTGCCTAAAGGGTTTTTAAAATGTTTCTGTTTCTTGGCGCCAGATTCATTAATGTTAGACCTAGACTAGTTATAATCCTTTAAAGTATAACTGGAATTAACTCTTTCAAAGTAATATTTACACCTTGGATGTGTTCTTTTCCGCGGTTGCAACTTTGACTCAATTTCGAATATTAAAGAGATTTCCATATCATTATCCGACTCGCTGTCGGAATGTACCTATCCCTTCAAGCAACTGTTTTCCCAATGTAAGCGCAATCAATGCGACACGTTTTTTATTCATATTATCTACTCTACATTTAAAATAGAAAAACTTAAAAGTTGAACAATAATATTTAAAAAAGTATGGTTATAGTTAACAACCACAAGAAGGTAAATACGTTCGAGAACTCATTCGATGTAGCGTCGCACTACGATCGCCCTTTACCCCCACCAATCAAGTGCAAAATTTCAACCAGTGTGACGTTCTCGAACTCACCCCTGATGTTGATTTATCCACTGGCGTTTGTATTGTCAGTGACCTTTGTTTTTTCAGTTTTTCTTGGTAAATTAGGCTCCGTACGCCATTTGTACGTAAATAGAAGAAGGAATTGGAGGAGAAAATATTTTTAGACACTTCAAGGTATACCAAATACAAAATGGGGAGAATATGGAATATGGAATCGTTAAAAAACGTATCCAATGGATTCCAATTCAGTCATAGACCAAAATGGAGCTATATAACCAAGATCTCAGTTGTAAATTTTGTGGTATGGAGACCAAGTTTGTAGCCCTTATCTTATTTGACTGTAAGGCACTGAAATTGATAGGAGAGGAGAGGCTAATGTGCCTATATCGTCTACCAGGTCCTGCCTGCTGTAATCCATGTATAAAAGCCTTTGGACTAACCAATCCTTGGTCTATTTTTAACATAACCAAAGGAGGCTCCCGATGTGGAGCCTAAGGATTAAGTTGGCAGGCCTTCCTTTGTAGAGTATTTGGGGAAAGAGGACACAAGCCAGGGAAGACATAATGTAGTGGAGGAAGGAAGGGAGTGGATGAAGACGGAGATGAAAAACATGGGAGGGATCTCTCAGGAGGAAGGAGAAAGCAGACCGCGGGAATAAGAAATATAGAGGATGGATGGAGGGTGTTACAGATGAATCTAGTGGAAAGTATGATTAGGAAAGAGAAGGCATGTGAGAGGTAGGAGTGATTGAAGGAAGTAGATGACAGAGAGTATGTGAGGCACCGCCTCCCTCCTTGAAGTATGCTAGGGTAGTGATTCCGAGGCGTGAGTAACGGCGAGCTTGAGGTGGGTTTGGTTGGTAGGCGTTCGCTTGGGAATGAGTCCAGCACTGTCTGGGTACTGGTTAGGACCCATTTGAACATAAGTTTCCCACATCTCAGCCAGAAAAAAAGGTGCTCCTGCTGTAGTCCAAAACTTCTTTGAAGAAGACATTATTCGAAGGATGTGTAAAAGTCTTCGAAATAACCAATCCTTGAAATGGGAAAAAATACCATAAAAATCTGCACTGATAACAGGTACTAGAACAGACACAGACTTTCCATATTCCCCCATTTCGGCATTCTCGTTCAAAATAGCTCAACAAAGATGTTACCATCTTTTGGCATTTTCTGTTCAGCTGCTTCGGCATTTTATTAACCACACACTGCAGATTTGCCTAAATAATTAGTTATGAAAATAACTGTTTTTTAAATCTTAAAGACGCAATGAATTTAAAAGCACCAAAAGAACTTGTAAATATTAGACGATAATCGAATGTCGATAAAAGTCAAAACAAACTGGGGAATTTTACCAGCTGATCTGACAACGACTTGAAGTTTTGCCAACCCGTTAGCTGTAAATTGCCCTGGCTGTTGAGGATAAATTGTATTTACGGTTGGTGAATTGATATTTATTCTGATGAGCAGGAAAGTAACTAAAATGACGCCATCGTCTTTTTATCGTAAAAATCCTATAGAAATTTCTCAAATACTTCCCTGACTTCGAATATCGAAAAAAGAAAAGCGTCTGTCACTTTGTAGCCTTGTCTTATCAAGAACAGAGGAGCATACAAGAATCCGACACTTTGATTTGTATAATGCTATGAGGTGAGGATAATCAGATTTGTTTGTAACAGAAAAAAAAATCATGTAATATACCACAATTTATTGTGACATTTGAAACCACAAAACAATTCTTTGTATTATTATGGGGAAAACCAAAAGATGTTCTTGATCAAATGAATTTTCATCCGGAACTGAGATGCTGCAGGAAAACAATAATTATTGTAGAGAAATGATTAACCAGAAAAGGAATTGGAGAAATTCATGAATATTCAATTCATCTGTGCTTGGATCATAAACAATGGAATAAAAATCATATTCCTTTATACAGTGTGGAAACCACTGATGGAAAAAAATTCTTTATGTCATTATTTTAGAAAATTATAAATAATGCCGAGACACGTCAACTTTTGAATTGTGTTGTGCGTTATGTGAACATAAATGTAAATCAACAGGGTGATTCACGCCAGTATGCCATAGTCGGTGTTTTTACAGTTATTAAACACATACATGAAATACCCGACGTATTTGATTTTACTACATTAAAATAAATGCTCAAAATGTTCTCCACCTAGTTGTTGGCAATGGCACAGTCTCTTATGGAACTCCTCCTTAACTTTGTTCAAAGTTTGAGGTGAAATATTCCGTATTTCTGTAGTTATCCTGTCTTTTAGGTCTACAATACTAGTTGGTTGTGTTGCATATACTTTCATCTTGAGATAACCCCACAGAAAAAAATCGAACGGCGTAAGATCTGGCGATCTAGCTGGCCACTCAATAGTACCTCTTCGTCCAATCCATTTATTGGGGAAGATTTCATCCAAATTAAAGCATAATTGGGTGTTGCCCTGTCTTGCTGGAACCAAACATTTTCATTCGGTAAGCTAGGATCTATTGCGTTGGGATATAAGTTTGCCAACAAGGAATAACTTCATTTTTAAGCATATTCAGCTGTCAAATTTCCATCTATAAATATAGGACCAATAATATGGTCGCCTATGATACCGGCCCAAACGTTCACCTTTTGAGAGTACTGAATATGTGTTTCACGCATCCAATTAGGATTCTCTGCTGACCAATATCTACAGTTCTGTCGGTTTACCTCTTCATTCAATGTGAATGTTGATTCGTCAGAAAAAATAATGTTACCAAGATCTATCTCATTTCTATTCAGCTTATTCATCAATCTTTCGCAGAAATCCATTCTACGATCTGGATCGTCTTCTGTAAACTCCTACACAAAAGTTAATTTGTAGGGATGAAGTTTTTCTTTATGAAGACATCTTAGAACAGTTGTATGACTAACATTATTGTCAAGGGCAATTTGACGTGTACTTGAAGTTGTATTCTCTTCGACACAAAATATTCACATTTACATCATCTTTAACGAAGTGTGGTTTTCTTTTCAATGGTTTGACATGTCCAAGTTCTCTGAATTGTGCATGAAGTTTAGACACAGTACTTTGTTAAATATTAGGCAATTCGGGATACCTGTGATTGAATAAGTTTGCCACTTCAACTTGACTTCTGCAGTTATCCCCGTACCCGATCATCATTAAAATCTCAATTCGGTGAGTCTCAGTTAAATATTTCATTGTTATGTCGACAAGAAAAGAGTGTTTGACAATGATTTTACTTTTTCAGTATAAACTGTCAACACATCAACAACTGACAGAATAGAAAACAATTCACATTATTTACCGTTTTAAAACAATCCACATTATTTACCGATTTTGTCTAATTATTGGCGTTTTTAGGCAATTTTTAGGTATTCATGATAAAATTCATGGGCGTAGCAGGTTTCGTTTAATATACAAATGCGTCTAATATTTAGTTAGTTTAGATTTTGTATAAATCCATATTTAGCTAATTTAAAAAAGTACCAATATTTCAAGTGTAACGAATTATTAGTTTCAAAATTTCATCCTGTATAATTCATAATTGACTATACATTAATTAGTTTGTTGGAATCGGTTCATTAAGAGGATTTCAAAAATATGCAAATATACAGGGTGTTCCATTAAAAAATAACACCGACTATGGCATACTTGCGTGAATCACCCTGTACATTTAAATTTATGTTCACATAACGCAAAACTCAATTCAAAAGTTGATGTGTCTCAGCATTTTTTATAATTTTCTAAAATAAGGATATAAAGGATTTTATTCCACAAGTTGTTTCCACACTGTATATATTACTAACCAAATTCTATAGTAACAATTGTGAATATTTCATTATGTCATTTTTTAAAATAAAATATTTAACTATTCTCAAATTAAATGACTATTATATATAATTAAATCACAATTTTACTCTAAAATTACGATATAATCAATAATTCAATTCAATTCCACCGACAATTAAAGACTTTTGAATAAAATCGATTCCATTGTATTGAACGTGATAAAAGCTGCAATTCGTTAAGTGTCAATTTATTTGTTCTTATTGTACTACGTGTTGATTAAAATTTCCGTTTGAATGCCTGTTTTCGACTTTTCAATTGTTTTGAACAATTATGTTCCCATTTTAAACTCTACTGACATAATGACACCTTGCTTTCAGCTGTAGAATAAACTGAAAAATAAATTTAAAATGGGATGATCAACAATATCTCGAGATAATTCATTTAAAAAATAAAAAACTTTTTCCCAAAAAGCAATAATAAATTTTTAAAGTTGATACTGGCAAAAACAGTAGCATGTATAAAGACCCGAAAGGACTCTGTCAATTTCTGTACACCTTTCCAATGGCTACTAGGACTGCCTAGCGATATTTCTTCACAAGTGAATGACAGAAGAGCGTTTGAATGGATTACGCTTCGGATTTCAAGCTAAATGTCAATTTTACAGTATTAGAGGAGCGGGACACCCCCAAATAGTCGTTTAGAAAATGAAAAACCGACCAACCTCGTTCTAGTCGCTAAGAACAGTCTATCTTTATATTTTCGAGGGTGCTGAACACGAATATGACATTTATTTTTTTCTAAAATTGGGGGAACATGGTCAAAATTGACTTTTTAACCGAAAATGCGAAAAAAACGATTTTACGATTTTCGACAATCAACTCGCGGTTTCTCGGCGACTAATTCATATTTTTTCACGAAAATTTAATGACGTCTTCTTCAACCAATTCTAGAGACAATGAAACTAGTCCGAAATCTCCAAAGCATTTTACATTCGAGCAATAAATTGAAGAAATTTTTTTTTCGAATTTTTGACTTTTTACGTACGATGAAAAAAGTTGAGTGAGGAAGTTTTTAATTGTTCATATCTGAATACGCAGTATTGAAATTTAGAAATCGAGGAAGTTTTTGGGAAAATTTGAGCTAGTAATATGCAGTAGAAAAAAAGGATAGAGCGATTTTAAGATGAGCACTCTCGCCGCGCGGCTCCCGCATTGGTATTTTTAGTCGATAAATCCGATTTTATCATAGATATCAAGTAAAATCGATTGCAACTTTACGAAAAAAGACGAAAGTTCGAGAGTAACATTTGAAGGAAAAAATGAAATATATACTTAAGCATCATTTTTATTTTTACGATTCATCAGATACAATGTCATGTCGGTTTGTACAAGAAGATTTGCAAGAACAAATATCGCAACATTGTAAATTAGATTGCTTGCAAAGGCATACTTCCGTTGAACACGGAGATTTTACGGAGCAGGCACAAAAATACTTTTGTAAAAGTTCCATACTTGTGATACCTTCATAATAATTCGTAAGCACATAACCATTCTCAATGAGCCATCCATAATTTGTTATTTCTTCCGATTTTATTCAAACAATGTAGCAATGAATTTTGAGCACAGATTACAAGTGATTTTGAGCATATTTTGACTTTTGGAGCCAAGCCGTCACCGTTATCATGCATGATTGCCAAGGATATGGTTTGTGAAAAAAAGTATATATTTATGGTATGATTTTGATACATTATCATCTTTTTAATTGTATAATTCTTTTAACGTTAATAAAATTGATTTAAAACAAGTAATTATCGAATATTTGTATCTGTATAAACTATCACACTTAAAAATAATGCTTATAAAATATTTGACCTATGATCGTAGATTGAAGGAAATATTATGCAAATTGACAACCCTGTTAAGAAATTTCGCGAAGCAGCCCGAACGGAGTCGGCATACGACGATGGACATTTAAATGTGTATGTCCACCCATCTCTCTCTCTCGTTTTACTGTTATCTGTCAAGCTTTCGTATCTGCTCTCTTTACAATCTGTGGTATGGCGCTGGTTTTGACAAAAACTTCGCGCATACAACTGCAGCTTCAAGTGGGTTCTTCTTATGTGAAACGGAGTCTAGAACATATTCCTCAAATTAACGTTATCTGCACTATGTTATCTCTGATCTACACGTCTCTTTAATCCATTGAGTGAGAAAGAGGGTGATTAAATTAAATGAATTTGGGATAAAATCCAAGTTATGAGGAAATGCCTCGAGATTTATTCATAGAAGTCATGATTCCTTTAATATTGTGTAGATGAAATTCATCTCTGCATTAGGCACGCCAATGTGAAGGATGCGATTTAGTGTGTCGATTTGCCAGGAAAGTTTAAAAGGAAAATAAAGTGACACCACCTGTGAAAAGTGTGACGAAGAACACGGAGAAAGGCTGGATTCTCAGTAAATATCGCTCAGATGGAACGTTATTCAAATTTTATGAGCAATTTCTTATCAAAATATATACGGGAATTTTTACATTTTTGCTTCAATTTTGTAATACTTTGTTTTAACAACGTTTTCGAATAACTTCAGTGGAAATTATTGGTTGTTTCAATAAAATCGAGATTATGGTGGGGTTGGGAAATATTGAAGGATCTTGTTCAAGCGTAAATGTCATATTTATATTTGAAATTCGTTAGTAGTACAGGGAATGAAGCATTTCACCTGGCAATTTTTTCTTCCAGCATGGATTGACATGAAATTTTAACAGAAGGTAGGTGATAGCCCAAGGGTCAAAATCTATATCGAACCGAAGGGCGCTAAAGCCTTGGGGGTGGTTGCCACCCCATCTCGGGGGTGAAAATTTTACATTTTAACCACAGGAATCGATTGAGAAAGTGAATCTTAGCAAAAAATATTTCGTACATTTTTTTTGTAAAATCAATATTCTCTAAGTTATTCGCGATTGAAAGTAACGCTTTTTAGAGGAAAAAATCGACGTTTTTGATATGTTTTTCGCGGATAACTCGAAAATTATGCATTTTATCGAAAAAACTGTGGAGAGCAAAATTATAGTTTTTAAAAAAACAAGCAAACCCTTTTTTTATATTTTTCCTAAAACCAATAGGAACCGAGATATGGCCCATCAATGATTAGCTTTTTTTCCCAAATGCAAAATGTGATAGACTCAAAGTCAAATACCGGAAAAATGATGCATTTTTGGTAGAAAACTAATAGAATCTATTTCAAAGAGCATAATTAGACCTTTCTTTTAAAAAAAAGTCTGTAGCATCAAAATTGAGTGAATTATGACAAACATAATGTCAGTACTGAATGTTTTATACAAAAAAATCGGTAAAAACAACCCCCTAACTACCCCCCTAACTACCCCCCAATTAAAATTGATCCACACCCTTGGGCAATTCTCTTTGTACATGTATGGTTGATATGTCCAAGAAGTTTGGCCAATTTAAAATTCATAGTTTTCGAAAAATTATGGCTTAAAGTAAAAAGTTATTTTTCATAATTTTGTATTTTTTACCCTTTCTTTCAAAATAACTCCGGAAATATTAGAGGTACAAGCAAAGTTAAAAAACGAAATTGTAGCTTTTTTCATGACAAAAATTTTACTGTGAGTAGATTTTTTGTACAATTAATATTTGACGAGATATAGCCGTTTAAAACGTCTATTCACGCACGAGCACCACCTTTTTTTAGCCCTTTAAACTCACCCCATTTAAAAACGAAAGGGTCTAAAGAGATTTTACTCACAGATCCTTGTAGTTCTTGTAAAACCCCACAAAATAGTTTTTGAATGAACTTTTTATCATCAAAAATGAAGGAAATAAGTTGGATTATATTGCAATTCCACTTGTTCTGGGTGCTCAGGTGAAGACTGCAATAATAGTCCACCAGTGATCGAAGAAGATGAAGATGACATCGACCACGATGAAGATCAAACTGATGATACAGATATTTAAAAATCATATTTGTATTTGTATTTCGCTCTTAATACGTAAATAACTATTATAGCACTTAAAATATAATATAATTTCCAGGAAGAAAATCCAAGTACTTTCTACATGCAATAAAACATTATCCCAAAATCATTTATTTCTCAGAACAAAAGACAATTTTCTCGAAAGAAATAAGTAATCTAGACTCCGTTCCAATATCCATCATCAACCTTTTTGAAGCCTTACCCAAATCCCCAACATCATCCAATTAATAAATTATTACGTCCCTATTTTCGAAAATCCTTTTTGGACTAGGGATAAGCGAAATAGAAAGAGCGAGGCGCGCAGGGCTCCAGCAGGATCGTGGTCCAACTCTGGATTGCTCCTTCATTTGTCTTCGAATCTCACCGAGGGGCACTTCATGTGTCGTGGATTTTTCTATTCGGTTCGACGCGTAAATTTTCAGCTATTGTAACTTTTTACCGATGCATTTTTTTTCAAATTTTTAATATGGTTAAGTGATTGGAGGATTTATGTTAAGATTGAGAGTGCGAGGTGATGAAGTGATTTGTTACAGTACAGAAAATGACAAAAAAATTTAAATTTGAAGTGTTGTTTTTGGTTTATGTTGTTTTTATTCAAGGTATGAATGATTTTATTTAATATTTAAATAAATATTTTGAATAGAAATGTAAAAAATTAACTGTAGATATAAATTCTACTCAGAAAAATATTTAAAAGTATCTTTGTACACTTAAAATGTTGAGAATTATGTTAGATACCAGCACATTTTAAATGAAAGACAACAAGTGGGAATATTATAAATTTAAAAATTTAAAAATGAAGTAAGTATTTATTATTGCTATACAGAACAACTATGGAGTATACAGAGCATTCCATTAAAAACTATCCACCTCACCTCAATTTTGAAGGCGTTTCTAAAGGGAGACGTTGTTTATCTCTTATGTAGTCGTTGTAACTACTTCTACAGGTCATCTTCATGTATTTTTATGAAAACCTAGCTTGAAACTTTATTTAAAAAACGTCAAAGACCAGTTTTTTGGTCTCTATGTTTTTGTCCCCTATGTTTGTGTCGCAGTAAAGGCATAATTTAAATTTAATTCATCCGTAACTCCCAGCTGATTGACTTTTCATTTATGTATTATACATTTTTGTAATTCTCTTGCAGATGAGGAGAGTCCAAAAATGTAGTAATGTATAAAAAAAATTGGGTGGGGTGACCATAGACGTCCCCCTTCATATGATTATCGTGTTTTTAAAGTTTTATATAAAAGTGACACCTCAGAATTATGTGGAAGTGGATAGCTTGTATATTTCTAAAACGGAAAGAGATATCAAAAAAATACTAAAGCCTGCTCGAGTTTACAGAGAAATAAATAAACTGACAATAGATCTAACCTACAAGAATTTAAATGACAACCTCCCACTTGTGATACGTCATTGGAAAGCCAATAAAAATGCTTTTCCACGGGATAAGCTATACAATTATACAGGGTGAAACTATGAAGCAAAGGAATACACAATTATTTATCAAGTTTGATCCAATATCCTGAACAAGATAACCAGGGTTGATAATAAAATTATTATATTGCAGTGTTTTCAAAGGATTCAGGTTGTTTTTCGCTTTACTTTTTGTCTGTCTAATACACAGTTTTGTAGAGTTCATATAATAACTTTTTTGGTGTGCATCATCGATTGTTGATGTCCTCCTAGCACATTACGTTGAAATAAATTGGAAAAAGGCAGATCTTTGATTAATCCTGATCAAAAGATCACAATAATGGACCGTTCAAATGTATTACAACGGTAATCCTAATATTTGACTCAAGAAATTTGATTGGTTGATGTTTAGAATAAGCACAAGCGCGACCTTTCAATCGGGTGGAATTACATAATTCAAAATAGGATGCAGACGTACCTTCAGTAGAGACAATGTGTTTTACGTCTTTTTCTAATGTCTCACTGACAGTTCTCTTCTAGGGGTCTATTCTCAAACAGTGACATTTTTTGTCGCATGCGAGATTATACTTATGTCAATCAAGGATGTATAATATACATGAATGAATGAACATTTAGACAAACTCATTTCATTTCCTTGTAATTAGATTATAATTTTATTGTTAAATATCCGTATAATTTAGTATTAAGGCACTGCATAAATTGAAAATTTCTCATTATACCTTCATTCGTTTGAAAAAGCTACTGTGTTAGCGAAACGCGTCACAACTTTAAGGTTAAATATAATGTAGATTTAACAAAATAAAATTGTTTGATTTCATAATTTAATCCTTTTCTTTTCATATTAAAAGCCCAATCTTTCAAAATCAATGCCACACTAGCTGTTGTAGTAGATTTATCCAGAATATAATTTATTTCTTTGGTGAAGGTCTTGAATTGTCTCCATATAGACTGATTACTTATTAGAGTATTTTTCGAAGTAGTTTCTAGAAACTCTTTTGTTATTTCTGCATCAGAAAAGGTACTTAACCGATAATTTTCACCCATTTAAATATCGCGTTGACACAATTAGATAATTATTTTGACAACTATCTGACACTTGCTAGGCAAATGAAAGCCACAGTGATTATTTCCGAGAATAATCACAAGAGATTTATTTCCACTATAATAATGACATAATTGTTTGAAACTTAAAGGAAAGTCACCAAATATGGAATAGTATCCTAATATGGAATGCCTTCATTTCTCTAAGACTATAAGTATGAAACGCAACACTTCGACCATCTTCTGTTCCATTCGGTCTACTAACTATCGCACCGACACCATCGAGTCAATAATTGCGCGAAGTATTCACGTGTGGCAAGCGTGTTTTGTTTGGTTGTCGTGCAGAAAATTTTGAAGGTAAGTAATAAACGAGTATTACCAGCTGTTATGTTTGTTTACGTAAGTGTTATACTATCTAGTATATCGGTATTATGTTTATTTAACCATTTTGTGATCTTTTGTCATTGAAATATTGTGACTTTGAAAAATATTTGGAAGAGTTTGAACTAGTATAAAAGTCCAAATATGGACAGTCGTCGGTGTCTAATTATGGAATATTAAATTAAATGCTTGATATGGGCTCTGGGCACATTATGATTGTGCTAGTCCAGAGTTTGATACTTGGATCTGTGACTTTTGCAAGTAATTACGTAACTTCTTTCATTCATCACAATATATTATATTTATTTAATTGATCTGAAAGATATTAATGTCCATTTTTGTTATTGCTATGTTGATTTATGCTTATATTCCATATTTGGTGACTTTCCTCTACCCTTGTGACAAATAAAGAAGCATTTTATTGGTTTTAAGAAACGTCAAAAAATAATCACTTAGAAAAAGAAGCTGGTGATTATTAATTTAATAGCCTTTTCGAATTTGGCTGAATACGATCCTGATGATTTTATTTATCAAATTTAAGGTTAGCTATACGTCAAAATAGCAAATAAAATAAACGACACACTTACCGAAAACCCGGATAAATGTCACAAACGCGGACGCACACCAAGAAGGCTATTGAATGCACTATATTAAATCTCGTATTCATTATGAACTTTTATTTCTTCTTCCGATGTCAATTACTGCTATTCATATGATCGATTTATCGGAATAAAACCACTTATCCTACTACAATTTTCCCCTCTTTTTCTTTTTTTTTAAAGGAATCATGTTTTCGCATATAATTTTTAAATTAGGTAGGTACAATCGACGAAAACTTTTTCCAAACTGCCGATATCCAAACTAAAGCTATGCTTCGCCGTTGGTAAATACTGAAAGCCCTTGATAATAAATTTTCTGTGTGCTTCCTCTTAGAGTTATGAATAATTCCCTTTTTCCTACAGTTGAGAATAAAATGTAATATTTTGAGAAAGAAAGAACAATATCCACATTTTCAAGTATCAAGATGGAATGCCTTTTTCTATTCTTTACAATTCTTTTATCAGTAGCAGAAAATAAAAGTTGTACCGAACGATCTTTATATTTTTCTTTTGATCAGTCTATCAAAACACCCGGTATATTAGTATTGATATATTTTTATTCCCAAAACTTTTCCATTATCTTTGGTATACATAAATTCAGCTCCAAAATAACAATTTATGTTGGGTTTAACCCGTCGTCTTCTCTTTACTAGTGGAAGACTTCCAACCTGCTTCCTGTCATATATATATTAGTGGCCTTTTTGCGAAGTTAGAAAATTGGCGCCATTTTTTCCAAATGACACATTATACATTCGTTCGTAATTTATTTGGCAGCCGAGCTTTTTCTCGACTCGTCTGAATTTAGTTTCTTGTTAGCTGGTTCTTATCTTTTGGAATCACAAATATTTTCCGACAGAGGCAATTCATAACATAAAAATAACACCAGTCGGCCTACTTTTATTGAAATTATTAATATTATGCTAAATCGAACACCCTTAATTGAAGTTTCCTGTAAAAATTGTCATGTTTTAGCCCAGCATTATGCCAGGGTAGGGGATCTCTGAAGGCGCGAGGGTGCTGCCACATAGGGAGTCCCGTCAGTACTAAAATTTCTAATTTAGTGAGAACCGTAACGCCGTTAGTGGTAGTTTTTTTTTCCATTTTGGGAGCCGTTCAGATGCCGGGAGCACTG
>CAJUYI010005818.1:0-14888 GCA_910591695.1 Galerucella pusilla
ATTGTTTAAAAACATTACAACATAAAAAAGTGTCTTGCTGCAATAAAAAGTTAAAAATATTGAAAATGGAGTGTTCTATCGAGTTTAACAAAGAGTACCTTTTATGTAGGAAATTTAATAAAGAATTGCAGACTAAAGTCTTCAGCTCTCAATACAGGATGTTTCAAAAATATGGTACAATAAAAGTTTACGAAACCCTCGTACCACGCCACTGACTCATTAGAATTTAACATAATTAATACTGTCGAAGTGTTTTTAGCAAACAATAACCTACAAGAAAATTTAAATTTGTACTTCCATCCCCCGAGAAGATATGAAATAGAATGTGTATTTCTTATGCACTTTTAACAGCCTGTATCTCACAAACTAAGAAGGTTAGAGAAAAGTTGCATTTGGGTATTTTAAATATTTCTCAATGACCTATCATGCCTCTAATCTACGGTACTTATTCACGGGACACCCTGTATAATAGATAATCGACTTGTATGCATTTTTTCAATGCCTCTATTCATTTCATTGCATAGATTTATTGTCGGTACTTTTACACAATCGCGGTGACATATTAAGACAGTCTCGTGAAAAATGATAGCAATAAAGGTGATATTATAAAAATGTTTTTGGTTTTTTTATCATTTAAGGGTGATTGATCCCGTATGTGTCAATATTTCACATGGTTGAATGGCTTTTAGATCGTTCTGAGATTAACTATTTCTATATAAATATGTTACAAGTTGTTTATGTTTTAATGTTTTCAGTTTTTTCCTATACTTCTTGAGATTTCTTTTGTCCATTGGAAATATTAAAAATGCGTATTTATTGTACAGAGTTTATCATTATATTATGATTGTTTTTATAGTTTGTTTCAAAAAGAACATAGAGTTATGGAATGCAATAATCTTTTAACAACTAGATGTTTATCATACAGTATGCGAAAAGTCTTTCGAGTCCATTCAGTTTACACAAGTACGACAAGGAAAATATGAGAAAAACTGCTTGAAAGAGAGAGGAGAATAATTGTGGGCGTATCTAGTTCATCCATTCAGCTCTCGATGAACTAGATACGCCCACAATTATTCTTCTCCCTCTTTCATCAGTTTTTCTCATATTTTCCTTGTCGTACTTGTGTAAACTGAATGGACTCGAAAGAGTTTTCGCATACTGTATATTATTCAAAATTTACGATATTTCACAATAATTTATTAGTATAGTACATTCAATAGCCTTCTTGTTGTTTTTTCTTTGGGCTGAGATGGGAAACTCATGTTTGAATTGGTCCTAACCAGTACCAGACAGTGTTGGACTCATCCCCAAGGAAATAACTACCAAACAAACACACCTCAAGCTCACCGTTATTCGGAATCACTACCCTAGCATACTTCAAGGCGGGCGGCGGTCCCTCACACAATCTCCGTCATCTACTCCCTTCTATCACTCCCACCTCTCAGATGCCTTCTCTTTCCTAATCATGCTCTCCACTAGATTCATTCTGTAACACCCTCAATCCATCCTCTACATTTTTTTCCCGCGGTCTACTTTATCCTTCCCCCTATTTGCCAAGACTCGACCCCTCTGAGGGGTCCAGAGGATAGCTCCCATGTTTTACCTCTCCGTGTTCATCCACTGCCTTCGTCCTCCTACTACATTCTGTCTCCCCTAGCTCGTGTGTCCTCTTTCCTCACATACCCGTTCCTCTCCCTATAACCACTTTCATCCCCCTATCAATTCCTCTATTTTCTTTCTCACCACTTCATCTTCAATCCACGGGTCTATCCCTACCATCTTAATGGTTTTTGTGCTCCTTCCGGTTCCACCGCCCTAGCTCCTGTTACCCTTCTTGGTGTGCGTCATCGTTTGTGACGTATATCCGTATTTTCGGTTTATTGGAACTTTACTTCTTTACGTCAGGTTATGTTTGAGCGACCGGGGGTCGCGACGCAAAATATCTGACCGTTACGTTACGTTATGTTACGTTGCTTCGTTATGTGCCTTGCTTGCGTGCGCATGTTCTCTCCTGAGTCTCTCTCTCGTCTACGAAACAGCGATTCATATGCTTCGGCCGGGAATCGAACCTGGGCCGCCCGCGTGGAAGGCGCGCATTCTACCACTGAACCACCGATGCTATAATAAAATTCTATGAAAAGCTGGTATTCGCAGTGCTGGTGATCTACTTGAATTTGTTTGGATAAATTTTTACAATTATTTCCATAATTTTTTTTGCGCGATTGATCTTTTTTGGTTATTTACAGCATTGGTTGTCAGGACGGTATGTTGTGTTTACTGGTTTCTAAGTTTAACACGTCGGTAAGTGATTTAATGGTATAAGCATCTCGAACGTTAAGGGTAATTACAACGTTTGCATGTAGATTCCTCTCGTAAAATTGGACAAAATGATATGAGGATTAAGGGGTCTAGCACATTTACTTTTCGAAATACAGGGTGTTGAAATTTTGAAAACTCGAATGTTTTAATTCGATAACTTTAAAATGGTTGGATAAATTGATTTGACATTTGGCAGGTTGTTTTTAAATGTAAAAGGGCATATTTTGATAGAAATAGTAGTTTGTGCAACTAGTGTGGATATGATGGCCATATCGCACAAGGACGAAGTTTGAGCATGACGCCGTAGGCGGAGTGCTCAATCGTTCAAATGCGATATGGACAATCCACACGAGTCAAACAGCATATTTTTTCTACGACCCACTTAAGAAAAAATCTAGAAAATAAAAATTTCTATAAACTGTAATATAACTTCAAATTGAAAATTTAACAATTCAATTTTATGTTTCCACTAATTTTTTTGTGGTAAACGTACAGTTCTTGAATGTCCAATTTGTATAATGCTACGGATTCCCTTTTTAAATATACGATGCTGTTATACGTAGATGTTGCCAGTCGGACTCCCTCTTGAAGGGTACCGTACCATTATCTATAATAATGAATATTCTGCTAAATATTTCAAACGTCTACCTGTTGTCGTTATTAATATCAAGCAGAATAATTATTTAAAAATAAAATTAACAATAAAAAAAACTTCTTCACGGGGAATCGAAACCTGGTCTACCGCATGAGAGTCTGGTTCGCTAAGTACTCGACCACCGAGGAATAGGCAAATTGTTTATCTATAACGTCAGATGTATTACATACTTTTTGCTTAAAAGGAACTAAAGTTCCTACCGTGTGTCCCGCGACACGTTCTACCTTTTTTTTATTTTCTATTTATAGCTAACCTTAAATTTGATAAATAAATAATCAAGCAATGTTCTAAGTCTTTTCGGTAGTGGGACAAGCTTTATAACAAAAAAAATTTAACTACAAATTGTAAAGTTTAAAGGAAACAATACCGCCACTTCTTCCCGTACGTCTCATTTATAGCAGTACCAAGTTGAACACTATAATTAAGGCTTCATACTATATACATTGAAAATATAATACATATTAATAAGACTTAGACATTTCAAATTGGCCACTGATTCTTGGTGTGGTAATTACTATTATTAGACATGGTCTTTATAACATTAATTGTCAATACCAGCTCCTTATACAGTGTGTAAAAGCCAAACGGAATAATTTCATTATTTCGATTACTGTACATAATCAAGCAGTAATTAAAGAACTGAGTTCTTGTGTAATCAGTTCCAAAATGGTGTGAGAATGCCTAGGCGAGAACAGGTAATATACTAAGCCTACCCACCACTGCATATCTATCTTCAATCAGGGAAATGCAAGATCTGCTAATCACAGATTATTACAATGACACGGTAATGCCTACAAAAAGCTAAATGAAGAAATAAAGGCAGATCTAATACTGGGAATGCTAATGCCCCACATATAGTTTTAAAAATGAAGATACAGTTTACATTCCAGAGAGAATACTGGGAAGCAGGGACTCCCATAACAGCGAATCTCAACTGGTACACTGATGGCTTTAAAACAGATTCTAGAGTAGGAGCTGGAATATATTAGGTACAAGAGAAGATCACGATCTTTCTGAGCCTAGGGAAGTATGCTACTGTCTTTCAGGCAGAGGTAATGGCGGTGCAATGCTGTGCAGAAGAGTTGATGAGACGGGAGGTGTAGCCAAAGAATCGTCATCTACCCCGACAGCCAAGCAGCACTAAAGGCGATACGCTCATATCGAATAACGTCAAATCTGGTGTGGGAGTGTAGCAAGACTAGGTTGTTAGAATAGAGAGTCCCTAGCCTGGGTACCAGGTCACCAAGGAATAAAAGGCAATGAAAAGGTCGATGAATTAGCCAAGCAGGGAGTAACGGAGGTCATGATAGGGCCAGAACCTTCCTGTGGAATTGCTAAATGCCTAAGTAAAGAGAGCATCCACAAATGGATAAACAACCAGGCGTTGCGCTGGAGGTATGAAGCCCCGGCACAAAGGCACGCTAAATTATTCCTTAAAAGCCCTCCGGCCAAACTGTCACACGATCTACTATGTCAAAGTCGAGAAACGACGAAGATGATGGTGGGAATGCTGACCCGACATTGTAGGCTGAGGAAGCATATGCACACAATTGGCCTAGCAGATGACAGCCTATGAAGGTTTTGCCAGGGAGAGGACAAAACCGTGGAGCACATACTCTGTGGTAGGTAGGCGGTATCCAGGAATAAAGCGCGATATCGAGCTCTAAATATAGGGCGGACCACAATAGATCTGCAAAGGTCGCTGTGAGATAGAGACAAAGTGCCACTCCAATTGTAATCTGATCTAATCTAGGCGAGAACAATATAGTCACCCCAAGTTAAGTAAAACTGCTTTAATAGGGATTCTAACGGGACATCGTCAACCTTAAAAATAGAGGATGAAAAACAATGATTTTGTGGAATGGAAGAAGAAGAAGAAGAAGCATCTATTCACTCACTTGCGAATTGCACAGTAATTCAGAATCCTACACCTATGATATTATTGGATAGAAGAGGGACATGTACCCAAATTAAAGCCTTTCGATATCCTAAAATAGGAATAAAGGAGCTAATAGTATCTGAGAACTAAGTGGAGGTAAAAGGGCACAATAAATTGAATAGATGAGGCTTTTACTTGATGTAGATCCATAGTAAATTATGAAATCAGACAATTTTATTTTGTTAAATCTACATTATGTTTAACCTTAACGTTGTGACGCGTTTCGCTAACACAGAAGCTTTTTCAAACGAATGGAGGTATAATGAGAAATTTTCAATTTATACAGTGCCTTAATACTAAATTATACGGATATTTAACAATAAAATTATAATCTATTTACAAGGAAATGAAATGAATTTGTCTAAATATGGGATTAACTAAAGTATTTAACAAGTTTACCTGGAAACTCATTCACAACAATCCTACAGGAACTTTTCTAGGTAAAAAGGTTTAATAAGGGAGAATTGTTAATATCAAGTTGGTCGTTAAGATTATCTGAATATTTGTTTTTATTTATCTCTATAGGGCTTCTAAAAGATTTAATTTGAAGGATTTAGATTCTTTATGCAAAATTTCAAAATTTGAATCGAAAGAGTGTTGGTTTGCTAATAAATGATTTGAATAGTTGGAATCTGATTTTTGGTTGTCATAACTACGTTTGTGTTCTGAAATTCTAGTTTTAAGATTCCTAAAAGTTCTACCTATATAAATTTTATCACAGTCGTCATTACCACATTTTAATTTATAAACTCCTGATTTATTTAGTTTTGAAGATTTGGATTTGTTGTTTTTAATGAATTTGGATAAATTGTTGTCGGTTTTGAAGCAAATATTCAAGTCCAAAGTTTCTAAAAATGATTTTATTTTTAAGGATGGTATTCCAAAGTAAGTTAAGCTTTTAAATTGGTTATTTTTGTTTTTATCAGAAGGAAATACTTGTTCTAGAGTATGTTTTCGTATCTTTTTATTTATGATGTCAATTAAAATTGGATCGTAATTATTATTAACCGCTATTTGTTTTATTATATTTAGTTCTTTATTGTCATTATTCAATGGAACTGTTAAAAGTCTATGTATCATACTATTGAAAGCTGCTAATTTATGACTGATTGGGTGGACTGAACTATTATGAATTGTAATGTCTGTATGTGATGGTTTGTGAAATATAGAAAAGTCATGTCTATTATTTATATTTGAAATTGTAAGATCTAGAAAGTTTATGGACTTATTTTGTTCAATTTCTACTGTAAATTTGATATTTTTATGTATTGAGTTAATGTGAGTAATGAAGTTATCTAATTGTCTCGTAGTACCAGTGAAGCAAGCTAAAATGTCATCTACATATCGCTGCCAGTAAAAAAATTTTTTACTAAGGGGGTGTTTATGAATTATCTTTTCTATATTATCCATGAGAATTTCTGATAATAGGGGACTGAGATGGTTGCCCACAATCAAACCCTTGAAAAAGCTATATAATAAAATGTAGATTTAACAAAATAAAATTGTTTGATTTCATAAGGCACAATAAATCTTCGAATGACAGGTAGACTCGGTTTCACGTAAGAAGAGCCCACTTGAAGTTGCAGTTGTATGCGCGAACTTATTGTCAAAGCCAGCGCCATATTGTAAAATTGGCATTCGACTTCAAATCAGTAGCGTAACGTTTTTACATTTCGTAGGTAACCCCAATGGCAAGAAACTGTCGTTCCGAGAACACATATATTTTGGTTTCTGCGTAAGACAGTGGGCAAACTTCATGTGACTTCTTCTCATGTGAAACAGAGTCTACAATCCACAATTTTTTAAATGGGAAGTATAGATTTGTATATCGTTTGAAAGGTCTTTTTATTCTTTATTTTTGCATTCATATTACTCCAATATCCTTCATATCTTCATTTTTAATCGTAAAATTCTTTCGATCTTAAATTATTTTTAACAGTAAAATGTAATTGTTGATTGATAACGAGATTTTAATATTCATCTCTTCTAAGCAGCACCCCGTGGTAATAAACATTAACTGTAAAGACTACAACTAATTTTCTCGGATAATTTATCAATGGCCAGACATCTTTCGAGTCTTTTGTCAAATTTTTAATAAATCCACATTTACAGTGGCCCGCGGCCAAGGGAAAATTAATTGTCAAAGACGGATCATCGATGATGATATCGAATAGCCAGAAGCGGACTGGCTCTATCTTCTAACCATCGATATGTTTCTCATTCCGAGTGATTTTTTGGTTAGACAATAATTATTGTTCCGTGAATTTATTATCTTAATTGTTGTTAGATGAAATTGCTTTTATTAAAAGATGTAGATTGTTGTTTTAACGTTATACGTCAGTATTATACAGATCGGTAAAAAAATATGCAAACGTATACCTGCGAAAGGAAATATTAGAAGTAGGACAAAAAAGAAAAGAAAATGAGAAAAACTACTTGAAAGAGAGAGAAGAGTAATTGTGCGCAGTCAGCGTTGGACGTTGCAGCGTTGCCAGTTTAAATTGTTTGGTATTTTCCGAGGAATAAATAACTTATTTTCCATTTGACTTTTAAACGTGATAACTCCGTATTTAGTGGGATCGGTAATATCATTGACTTTTGAAAAATAAGTGAGATCAAAACAAATAAGAATAAAATAATATAGTGCAAGAAAAAATTGGGACAATTTTTGTACATATGTATAGCCTACTATAGAACAAAACAAAATTTCAATGTCAATAGTAGTTTGTACAACAAGTGCGCAAAGCGTCACTTTTCCCACGAGCGCAGAAGTTTGTGGCTCGAGCCGTAAGGCGAGTGCCGCAAATCTAGCGAGTGGGAAAAGTGATTTGCGTACAAGTTGCACACAATATTTTTTCTACAACCACATTTATTAATGAAAGAAATACAGTCATTTATATAGTTATTTTATTTAAACTTTTAATAGATAGAACTTACAATATGAAAATAAATAGAAAAATCAGTTGAATGTATAATTAATTGTAAAATTTGAACAAATTTGTATTGAAACCTCAGGTAAAAAATTTTCGGTTGCAGTTCTAGCCTTTTCAATAATATATGGAGGATTATTTTCATTGTCCGAATTGGACAACTCAAAAAATAAGTTATTTTGATCTTGGTTCATAATTCCTTAAATTGTTTTTATAATTAATTAAAATTGATAATGAAATAAATAGTTTACTTAGGTACTTTTGGTTTTAATTTAAAAATTGTACACAGATAAGAAATACACTATTAGGTTGAGTTGTCAAAATAAGTTGACAGGTCATAGGTACCTTTGTTTGACATTTCGGTGCGGAAAAGTGCCATAGCGTGTACTTTTCCCATTACTTTTCCAACGGTTATCAAAAGAATTAGGAAAGGCCTGCTTTGCGCATAAAAATTTGTGTAGAAAAGCGTGTTTTGCATAGTGGTTGTAGGAAAAATATTTTATTACTTAAAATATTCTCCTCTTAATTGGATACATTTATTACGGTGAACCTGCAACGTCTCTAGACCTTTCAAAAAAAATGTTTCTTCTTGCTCTGCAAACCAGACCTCTACAGCTTTTATTACCTCCTCGTTTGAAGAAAAGTTACGACCTTTCAAACTTTTTTTCAGTTGAAGAAAGAGATGATAGTCGGCGGAGCCAAATCTGGTGAATGAGGGAGGTGTTACAGTAATTCAAACCCTAAATCACGAATTTTTTCCATGGCAAAATGAGATTTGTGTGCAGGGGCGTTGTCCTGCATTAACAAAACACCTTTGGATAGCTTTCCGCGTCTTTTCTCTTTAATTTTTCCCGTAGAGTGGTCAGTAAAGTCAACGAACATTAACAAGACAAGAAGGATCACTCTAAGCTCCTCCCCTCGTTATGCCTATCTCGCTCGAATATCGGATGCTACTGTGTATGGAGCATCGTAAGTCTCCTACGCGCGATATGCATAAACAGGTTGTCCGTCGTAGGGATATGTAAAGAAATATACCAGTTGTCTTTTTGAGTGAGCGAATTTTCCTTTAGAAATTAAATAAACATTTACGTACTTAGTGTTTTGTGTTTGGTTCTGCAAACAGAATGATGGAAAGGCAACATACGTGGAAAAATGTATAAACAATACTATGCACTTTATAAATGGCTGGAAAATTACTATTACCTCTGCTCTGTCTTTATGAGAAACCTTAAAATGCAGGAATTATTCATTTCTTTTAACAAGGACCCTTAGTCAGGATTGCATTGAAAATTTTTTTGGTCTGGTAAAAATTGTTGCGGAAACTCGAGAAATCCAACCCCAATTCAATTTTGTAGGGCATTCAAGAAATTATTTTCTCTAAAATATTTTAATGAGGTTGAAGGTGCCAATTGTACTAAAGATATTAATACAGTTTTGCTCAATGTAACTCCTGATATGCTAGAAGAATATAAAATATCGATGTACCTATATTGACAAATAATAACTTTTTAACAGTTTTCACATGCGACTATAGAAATCTTTCAAGTACGGATGGCAATGCTATAGTTTACATTTCTGGCTATCTATTAAGGAAATGTTTGCTACAACACTCTTGTAGTGCTTGCACAAAGTATAATGATGAAAAGACATTACCAAAAGAAACGACTGTATTTTTAGAGCATGAAGCATATTCGACTTCTAAAAACTATGGAGGTCTGAATGTACCTTCTAGTAATATTGTAGAATATGTTAAACAACTAGAAATAATCTTTGTTGAACATTTTAATAAAATTAGTTGTCACGAGAACGTTGGAGCGACCCTTAGAAAATTATATGAAACTTTACTGTTTACACAACCTTGTAAAGAGTTTCCTCATAAATATTTTTTAAACCTATATATTAGGTTGCGGATTTATTTTACAATTAAATTTGCGAACCGGGATATAAAAAATAGATATTCTTCGAAACAATCAATGAAACCTAACATAAAATTAAATATCTTAAAACATCTTTGAAAGCCGGCATATTCAATATGAAAGACTTTCAAAATTCATAGATTTTAACTCATTTGGTTAAACGCCTTTGGTTTTGGATGGTTCGTGTATCGATTCTCACAATTTTCGAATCGCACACATCGCATCACAATTTTCCCAGTATCCGTATTTTACTGTTAGGTAAGTTGGTACTCTTTGATGGCCTCGGATTTGAAACAACCTGTAATGACCTGTATACATTTTATATTAGAATACCTCTTTAAGTTGGCATTTGCAAACATTTTATTGTTAATTTTTATACCTACTAGTCTCATCTGTAGCTTTATGTCTTTATGTCTCTATGGTCTTTATGCTTGAAAAAAATTAATAGTACACATTGTTTAGCAAGTAGGAAAAGCCTAACATACATGGACTAATGTGGAGAATGTCCAGGAATGTGGCTTTTCCTCCGAGTTAAACATACTATTTTTTCGCAAATCGTTATTATCCTTATTGGAATTATAGCCAAGGAAATCAAGAGAAAAGTGACATTTCTGACATATAAGTGACAAAACAGTGTCGCTAGCCGCGTAGACCATTCCAGAATACCGTCACTGACAGCTGGAGGGCACAGAGTTATACTTCTATTAACAATTAGTTCTCAAAGATATCTAAAACGTCACCGTTTTGTAGTGTGGCCCTACGTGATGTTTTAAAAAAATATTGATACGGTGACTATATTTAGGTAACAGTTTTTGAATAGAACTGACTTGGTTTGATAAAAATTTCGATTTTATAATAAACTTGAAACGTAGTACCTCTGAGAAATTGCACACAATGGGCAAGAACCGCTTCTGAATCTCGACAACTTGATTTTTTTTTTCAAAGCGTGAATTGATTTGAAACCGTTAAAGGTAATTGATATTCATCTGTTTTGAAAATATTACAATGCTTAATAACAGCTAGGTACTTTCTGTTGGCGTCTATTGTTAATTTTTCTGTCGAAGCGCGTTTCGAATTTGCGATGGTCGTAAGATATTATTTATCGTGAGTGTTGATCATTATCTGATACTGGAAGGTGAGGAATTTGATTTTAAAACAAGTACCCCTTGATTATACAGATATACGACAAGGAAAATATGAGGAAAACCACTTGAAAGAGAGAGAGAGAGAGAGCGATGGGCGTGTGTTCAGTGCCCCCTATTTTAACCGCTGTTGCCAAATGTACTTATCTGTAAAAGTTATTCCCAATTTTTGTCAGCGACAATGTCAAATACCAATAATTGTTAAATCGAAAGTAGTGTATAGATTTTATTTATTGCAGATTGCAATTTGTCCAAATTTTTTCTTGAACTATATTATTTTATTCTTATTTGGGTTCATTTCACTTATAGTCCAGTAACTGAAGACCTGAAAATAGGCAAACCTATCAATATATTTGTCCAATAATTTTTTTGGCTTGATTTGTAGGTCTTGATAGGTACTTCAAAGGGAGAAAAAGTTCTCCAAGCTTGCCCCTTGGCTAAGGGCTCAAAATGGCCCCTAACGCCCCCCAAAAAACGGTTTCCCGCCATTATCTCCCGAAATATGCAATTTGTAAAATTTTTGTTCCGGTAAAAAGTGAAGGTCGTTAAATTATCTACAAAAATGGTCCCAATCATTTTTTTCCAGAATGCAATAGTTTTCGAGATAATCGCATCCAAACGTCCCCTCGCTTACGCGGCTGCACTACCTCTAATGCCCAGTTTCACCAAACTACGATTGATCTCGGATTAATTAAGCTCTACTTAATAGTTAAGCTGACTTAACAATATTTCCCGTTTCACCATGCATCAACCCGTCCGAGATGATCGCGATTTATCAAATCACGATTAGATCAGCAAACCATTTTGGCAACATTGTGGAATGTAGAAAATTCTATTGTTCTGTGAAGATGTATAGTTCTGAGTCAGTCATTGAGATTTGAAACGTAAACATAACCCTGAATAATATTTTGTGTTTACACCACTCTGGTTATTTTGTTTTTGTGATAAATAAAAAATAGTAAATAAACAATTACTAACGTACAGAAGCTAAAAAAAGAGAGACCTAACATTGACAGTGCAGGATAAACAGATCTTAGTAGATATTATCAGAAAGTATTCACATATAATTGAGAACAAAAAACTGATAATGAATCTATAAACTCCAAAAATGAATGTTGGGAGAAACAAATAACACAAGCAGCCGAAGCAGCATGTCCAATATCAACGATTGTGTTGAAAAGTTCTTGGAAGAACGTAAAATAAATTCATCTTTCACCACTATCGTCTTCGAAGGCAAGATCATAAACTCTTCGAAATGCCATAATGAACAATATATCACAAATATTTAAAAATATTTATTCCTCATCTATAATATAATATTGAAATCTGAACTAATCGGACTTCAGACAGATAAATCCACCAAAAATGGCCGATTTGTACTAAATCGCGATCAGTCGATTTAAGCCCGCTTTTGAGCATGGTGAAACGTTTCAATATGTTAATCGTGATTAGACGCTCCACTTAAGAGATAAATCGGGATTAAAACTGTTGGTGAAACTGGGCCTAAATGCTACCGTCTATAAAATTAACTTGTAAACCGGCGGACAATTTCTTCCATAACTCGGTCAAAAATTAATATTTTTCGATGATTTAAAGTTCATTTTAATGGGAATATCCGTAGGTATCAATATGTGTACCTTAAGCCACGTTCTCGCCCGTCGAGGACATTGCAAAAAGTGGCCAATGTTATTTTTACCCAATATTTTGGCTTCTTCCATTAAATCATTGACATTTTATTTATTTTAAATGGTTTATTATCCCTTGTTTTTTCAAATGGGGACTGGGGAGGTCCTGAATGCTCCTAGAAATTTTTTTTCACTATCTTTGTGGCGTTTCAATAAAAAGTTTATTTATTTATTTGCATTTTTCAGTCGTTTTCGGAGTTAAAAAAGTATTGCTTGTAAATTTTGGATGAGCACTTTTTTTATTTCATCACGAGTCGCTACTGTTCAATTTTTTTCAAGTTCTGCTACAATTCACTGAGTAAAGTGTTGGGGAAAAAAAAGGAATCCAAATGTATATAACAGAAATCCTTCATCCGGAATTATTTATATTAATAAATAATAAATAAATAATAAGATTAAGATATCAACTGAAAAAAAATAATAAAGAAATCGTTGGTAAGTAAGACACTTTAATCATAAATTCTCTCTATATAATCCAATCAATGAAGTAAAAATTTTCACGGGCTTCAAAATTTGAATTGTCATCTCGAAGGGCTTTAATTAAGCCGTAAAATTCAAGAAATCGGAGGAATTTTTGGGTAAAAATCGAATTTTTCCATGTCCCATATCTCGGAAGGGGGGAGTCCATTAATTACGTGACGCATTTTTGAGAATTTTTCGAACCCCCTTCCTTGATGAGATATCGTAAGATTTTCCTCAACTTCCTCCCCAACCCCTAATCTCACGCGAGATTCTTCAAAACTTCTATTTGGTCTGTAAACGTGTTGGATTATTGAGAAAAAAAAATTGTTCTATTCATTTTATTGAAGACTAGCAAAGACTAGTATTTGTGAATATTAACGTAATTTTTTTCACGCAATTTTACACCGTTTCCTGCTAGAAAAATAATTACGTGATATTTGCCAAAACCCACCCCCCCATTCCCCTAGGTGAGATTTAGAAAGATTTAGCATGATCCCCTTTCCCCTGGAACACCTCACCTAATTAATGGACGTCCCCGAAGGGGAAAAGGAAACTTTCTGTTTCAAAACCCCGCAATTTTTCCAATGAGTGGGTTTATTTTGGTATCTTTTGGCCCCCTAAGCCCCCCACACTTCCAAAAATGTTGTTTGTTGAATTTGAAACGAAATTTTGAAAAACTGCTCCACTATGTTTTCACGTATATACTTTATCTACAATAAATGTTATATCTCTAAGAAAAAAAGGTTTTAATGGAAAAATTCAACTTTAAAAAACACATTTCAAATTATGCGCCAAAACGCTATAATAGTAATGGCGTCTGTCTACATCTGACATCATCATATCGTAAATACCATTTATAGGAGATCTGTGTCGATAGGTTATCTATGATCAGTGTCCTGTGGTGAAATCGTCAAAGTCAAACCATAGACAGATTATATTTCTCTATGAGTCAAACTTCAAACACTTGTCACATGAACCAAGCAGAGCCAACAAATAACAAAGGAAATTTAAAACAGATGTTCGGATTATAGATAGTTGCGAAAGTACGACGTCACTCTCTTCTGAGATGGCGGATGGTTGAATTTTGTGCTTATATTTTTACTAAAATAAATGTAAAATAAAAATAAGTGATTTCATTAGAATCTCTGTATCTTATATAATCATATCAAATCAATATTTTAGTGATTCTTAGTGGCTGCCATTATTTTCGACTTAATTAGCCGACAATTTACCTCATTGACTGGGTTAATATGAAACGTACCTCTCATATCGTAACGCAGAAAATAAAGTACCAAGGTTATATAGTATAGCTAACCGTTTGAAAATAAATCTACTGAAGCTAAATTAATTACGAAAAAAAAACAACAAACTGGTATAGTATATAGTATGAAAGAAACTTTAAAGCGTTTTCCTGTAACCTAACTGTCACGTCCTCAACATTCATTTAATGTTATCTCGGACTTGTCCGTGGTTCTTTCAGGGGAATAGGGGTCACTTGGTATAGGTACGCTTTTTTCCTCTTTCTTTTGCTAATAGCCGATTTATTACGGCTTTTTATATATTAATGATATTAAATTATCACTGTGATTGCGGCTGTAATAACCATTAATTTTGTACGAGGTCAGTTTCAGAAGTTTGAGTAGTTTCAAGCATTTTGCGTGGTTTCCCACCCTCTAAAAGGATCATACAAAAGCATATTTTCAATGCTTTTGGTGTTTCGGTTACAATTGAATATGAGTCGTAGAAAAAATATTGTACATAACTCGTGTATACAGAATAATTTTTATATTTTAGGATTCGATAGAAAGTCTTGTTTATAAATATGAGTATTAGATTATTT
>CAJUYI010005820.1:0-14887 GCA_910591695.1 Galerucella pusilla
AAATGATTTTTGCATGTTTCTCTATAATCTAGATTAAAAATTAGACGAACAATCCTTTTTTGAGAAGTAAAAATCCTTGAGGCATTTACCGCACCCCCCCACAGAATGAGATTTTAGGAAATATGGGAGTATACTATTGCATAATAAACATTGATCAATTGACTAGTTGTAAATATATCTTTTAGCTGTAATATTGCAAAGTAACTGCTATTTAATTCTTTACAAATGTGGTTGATATTGGTATTCCAGCTCATATTCTTATCAAGGTAGGTTCCTAGAAATTTCGTATAACTCGAAAAATAAACATCAGTACCCTTAACTGAGATACAGCTATTTTCAAGAATATCTATTCTTGTAGAGAAATGCATGATAATGGTTTTTGTCGAGTTTACTATCAAGGAATTTCTTTCACACCAACTGATAAATTCCTTTGATAAAATATTCATCTTTGAAAGCAGCTCATCTGGAGACTCAGAATCAATTGCTAATGTTGTGTCATCTGCATATAGTATCAAGTTATTTGTGCTAACATATTTAGAAAGATCGTTTACGTATAATAAAAATATCAGAGGACCTAAGATTGACCCTTGAGGTACGCCAATTTCCACAGGTTGGGGGAGGGACTTCTGATCTTCAATTTTAACAATAAGTTTTCTGGCTTCTAAGTATGATTTCAGCCACGATAGAAATTTGCCCCGAAATCCTAAATCTCGTAGTTTATTTATTGTTATATCAGTACTTACCGAGTCAAAAGCCTTTGAAAGATCAAAGAAGAGTGCTCCTACATATCTCTTCCTTTCCAATGAGGTGTGGATAAAATTTAGCAGAGCTATATGGATGCACTCTCCGTCGATCTGCCAGGCAAGAAACCATGCTGATGGTCTGATATAACATTATACTTTTTGAGGAAAGAAAACATTTGTTAATAAATACATTTTTCTATCACTTTACATATCACAGTTTGGACAGTTATTGGCCGATAATTGTCAAGACTAAGTGGGCTATCTTTTTTATGTATTGGTGAAACAATTCCTATCTTTAAACTTGATGGAAACTTTTCTGTTTCCACTGAGTAATTGATAATGTCTGCTAGAGTACAAGCAATTTGTGGACCACTCCACAAAAAGCTTGAAGATACCGGATTTGACCTCCAATAATTTAACAAAACACTCCCTATCACTTATAATAACCAACCATGGATCATTAATATCACTCCTATAAACACTTCCTTATAAATATTCCCTAAAGACTGTACGAACCCTGTAACGATCAAATCCCATTTCCTAAGAATACTGAATGATTATCAACAACATCACATAATGTACACAGATGCATCCAAATCCACAAGAGGCGTGGGAGCAGCAGTTATTTCCGGTAACTTAAAATATAACCTACGGCTACCAGATATCAGCAGCATATTCATTGGAGAACTTTCAGCTATATTACGTTCCTTAAAATTGCCTGTGTCCAACAATAAAAACATTTTGGTTATTACCGACTATCTAATTGCCATGCAAAGTTTAAAATCCGTCTACTCAAACCACAAAGTCATTCTAAGAATCAAGAACCAACTTTTCGTACTTCAGTCCGATAATAGGAATATATCCTTCTTATGGGTACCATCACACACCGGTATAACGAAGACGCCGATATCTCAGCTCAAGAATCAGTCAGCAACAGTCATACCCCAAAATTGGAGCTGATACCACACCAAGACCTCAAAGCAACTGTCAGGAGCTTTGTTGTAGATAAGTGGCAACATAAATGGAACCTTCAGAACCATAAAAAGATGCATGAAGTAGTGACAAATGTGAGAGAAGCCCCCTCCCGACCGTCTACAAAAGCTGAACAAACTAAAGCTACCCGATTAAGGATTGGACACACACACGCACAAATTCATACTAAATAAAGAAGACCCACCTCAATGTTCCCAATGTAATGAAAATATGTCCATTAAACATATTATCCTAGAATGCCCCCAGTTTGCAATCCAACGAAGACAGTTAGTCCTTACAGTTAGCTCTCGGAGACCAAATCAACGATTCCTTGAAATTCTTCAAAGCCATCAACATGTACAATTTATAATTATATTGTAACTGATATATGTAACTCCACCTTCGGTGTCGGGCTCTTTCTCCAAAATATGAAAATGAAGTAATGCAGTTTTTAGACACGTTGTCATGCAAAATTATCGGTAATTTTGATGCACCTGTGCAATTACTTCCGAAAACAATATAGCTTACTCGTGTTTTTTGTAAATTAAATTTATAAACAGTTTCAAATTATATTACCTAATTTGTAAAAATATTACAAGATCATTACATAGTTTTAAACCATTTCAAAATTAATATAAGTGTTCAATTTGTTGATAAATTATTATTTGGTACTTAATTTGTTGATTTGATTTTATTGCTTTTGAGCTGTCTGTGTACCATTGAATGGCATTATTTCCAAATCTGGTAATGGTATTTGGGTACCATTCCTTCTTGTTGCTTAATTCCGTAACGAATTTCTTTGAAAAGTTATACTTTTTCATCATACTGTCTTGTGGCATGGTTGTCTGATTTCTAGGAAGTGAGGAGGTGGTTTTTTTAATGATTCCCTCTCTACTTAGTCTGTATCTTGTTCATTTTGCAACGCTCTCCACCACTATATGTAGAGGGGTGAGGTTGAGAAATACTTCCATTGCTGCTGTTGGGCATGCTCTCATTGGTCCTGTGATGCATATACAGGCTTATACATGCATATACAGGTCTTTGAGTTTTGGAGAGGTTTTCTATCGTCGTCAATAGTATAGTTCTACTACTCCACGCAATGGCTGCATAAGTAATGATTGGTCTCACTATGGCAGTGTACATCCAGCTTAGGATTCCTGGATTACAACCCCAGTTTCTTCCTGCCAGATTTCTGCACACCACCATTAGAGCCATTTTTGCCTTGTATGTAATCTCCTTTTCGTGTTTGTTCCACAGGAGTTTACTGTCTAGAGTTAAACCTAGATACTTGACTTCTTGTCTCCATTTAATCTCGTTCCCATCAAGTTTTGTGTTTTTGAGATTGAGTTTTCTTTTCTTAGTGAAGGCTATGAAGATGGTTTTAGTTGTGTTGATGCTAAGTCCCACTTGCCTTCACCAGCTATTTCTATAGTTCAGACCCTTTTGTACAATATCACAAAGGGTGTTTTCGAATTTCCCCCTGGCTATTATGACAATATCGTAGGCATATTCTTGGCAGGATATTCCGAGATCCGTCAAACCACAGTTGGGAGGCATGCATCACCCTGAAAAATATCACCGCACGTACAGCAATTATAAGTTCATAGTTACTTATTGATAATAAACTTGGTATCAAACGTTTTTTCGCCCAAGATAACTTCTGGTCCAAATGATAGTTAACATTACCTAGAGTCAAGAATGTTTCCACAATCAATGATTATTGAAATCAATTTTGATGATCTTTGATAAGGTTATGCTGAAGGATTTCTGTTAGGGACCAAACAGCTTTTTATTGCACAAAGGCTTGGAAATTGAATAACCAACTGACCTTATATACAATATTTAAAGTCTGAGGGTACCTAATCAGTATCTGAGTTGAGCACCTCAAAACATAAGAAGTTTCGCTTAAAGTCAGTATCTTCAAAATAATAATTCACGAAGTACACTCAAAGATCGGCTGTTATCAACTTTGATTGCTGTTTCTTATAGCGTATTCGACTATGTACAATGGTGCACAGCCAGCTCGACTTTTTACAGTGCAGTGTGATTTCCATGCTGGGACTACTCAACCGGATGTCATGCATAAAAATTCGCGTGTTCGGTTATGTGCATGGTAATTAACTCAGTTTGGACGGTTGACACCGCTCGGATAGAGTTCGAACTTTTTGGAACTGGAATATTTAGCAGTGCACTCAAACATAACCAAATATTTTCAATGATTTATAGTACCCAGCCAAACGTGAATCGTCAAGCACATTACAGGAACCCAACAAAAAAAGGAGAGCGGGCAGCATGCTATTTTGCATATTTTTTATATCGCATTTTCTCCGAACTAACGCGGCGCCAGCTCTTTTTGTAAGAGCACTTGCATCTTAAAGTTTCGAATTGGCATCGGGTTAGCCTAAGAGTTTATCACATAAAAGTGAGTGTTCTCAATAGAATCAATTAACGTGTCGACTGATACGTCTGCTTTCCATGATAATTTATCTTATTAGTAGATCTTTTGGTATTTTTATTCTCAATATCCGTGGAAGAGTTAATTGACTCATTAAGTTCTTCGCCAATGTGTTGGGGTGTTGCATTATTCTTTTTTGTATGTTTCTGTGATGTCTGATTTCCTGCTTAACAGTTTTTATGTTTACATCGTGATGCAGCCTATCATTAGTTAAGTACCATAGTGCGTTGGTTATCATACGTAGTATTTTGGCCAAGAATGTCTATATGATGTCTATATTCGACTTTGCTGAGGTCCCCCAAAGTTTCAGGCAATAAGTCCAAACTGGCTTTATTATACACTTATAAAGTAACAATTTGTGTTCCAATTACTTAATAGATATCGCAAATTGATAATTATTCTAGCGCTTTATGAGTTTTGAAAAATAGACAGTGACGGTTCAACTAAGAAGCAACAACTACTTCCCGGGCCATAGGCCCCGACGGATATTGAATTACACTTCAAAGTCAAACGGTGTTGGCATATCTACAAGATATTTATCACCAACCATTCAGGTTTGCAATTGGAGGGGACAACATAACTTGTAGACCGGTTTTGGCGTGTTTGCGCATCATCAGTACGAGGTATATGTTCTCCGTCCGCAAACTCTAAGAGCTTAAATTGCGGACTGAAGAAGACACCAAAATCACAATCAATACATGTATTTCAGTGGCGGAAGTGTAAAAGTTGTGGCAATAGCGACATCATCTTCACCTCCAACTTTGTTTTCTAGTGAAATCTGCGACCCTCTTCTAGTATCAATATATGACCCAAACTTCACATGTCTATGTGAAATAGTTTTTGAGTTGGGAGAATCAAAAGTGGCTGACTACCTTGTGAAAAATATGCTTGAAGGGCTGTTTCTCGTTATTTTCAAAACTTTTTATTAATATTTTGTGCAATTCATGTACAATTCTTTGATGTCAAGCAGCCCATTGAAAATCATTCCATTTACTTTTGTTCACTAAATTATTTTTCTCTTTCTATATCTGTTTCGCAGTCCTCTATTTTTACCGTATAAAATCTAATTAAATGAGATTTTTTTAAATAGGCCAGCTGCTCCTCTACGTTTTGAAATATGATAAGTGGACCAGTCTCTTTAAATCACGACAACTTGCTGTTATTAGTCAGGTAAACTTGCATAGCAATTGCATTCAAACTCAATTAAAAGTAGTTTCATGTTTGAACTAAATATGTTTTTTGATTGTGATACAAATTAACACTATTTCAGGAATACAGGTTATTCAAAAGGAGATTGTAATTCCGGCGGGAGTATCAATGAACATTAACAGTAGGTACTCCTTAACAATAATTTTGAAAGAGCTGATTGATCTGACTACTGTATTCTCTGCAACAGTGCGAGGAAGGACCTCAGGTTACATGCTATGAGCGAGGAGGTGATAATAGAAAACGAGTATATTCAGTAGTAATACCTACCAACGTTTGGTTCAACAGGAGAACATAATATGCGGAAAAAGATACAAGAACGAGAATACATTAATATTATTAAACGGAGGAGCGTTATATAGATATTTTATGTTGATACATAAAATATGGTCATTATTTACGCACTTGAAGCAACAGCTCTAGAAAAAAGAGAAGATCTGAAAATACTAGAAAAGTGATATTGGTAACAATACTTTGACCAGACAAGAAGGGAGGAAGAAAGGAAGTCCTCAAAGAAGATAGATGAGAATATGAAAGCATTGAAAATCAGGGACTGGGAAACAGAATGCAGAGACAGAAGAAGAGGGAGAGCTACTACATAGGAGGCCAGGACAGATAAAAGATTTTAGTCGCACTGATATAAAAGGAGTACTCCACTTCGTCAATAGGCTTAAGCACAGCTTCATTGAGCTAGCCATAATCCCTCGGGATTGAACGGCCATGATGATGATGATGATACATCCAACTGGGAATTATTTATCTCTAAACTGATTGATAACGTAATGTGCCCCAGGTATTGTTTTATTTTACGGAACTTTCAGATAACAATAGGAAATAAGACATTTGAAAGAATAAAATTTCGGTTCATAGCGGATCGTTCAACTAGGAGAGTATTGTAACGTTTATTCTAATTTATATTTACAGATTTATATTCAAATACAGTCCTTATTTAATAATTTATATAATACACTAAACACACACTAACTATAATTTATATGAGAGTCACTTAATAAACACTTTATCGAGGCGCGATTGCTTTCTTTCAGTATCAACACTAACTGACTAACTAACTCCGCTGCGATGCTCGTCGCCTATTTATACTCGCACGACTTGTTCTAGAGACCTCTCGAACTCGAAGTTCTGGTGGATGCGCTGGGTTTTTCTAGATGTTACGTTTTCCAGATCATTCTTGAAAATAAGGCGGAGGAGCCATAGTCGTATCATATGGGAATTTCACTGGGGGCACTAATTGAGCTCATTAATGCAGCAGCTCGCGTAACAGTATAAATGACAGGAAGTGTACGGGCAGATATGGCATGCGGAGAAAGTAGAGGTGGTGCCGGTCATCGTTTCATCTACGGAGCTAACTCCCAAAACTCTACAAGACAGCCTCACCAAACAAGGTCTTCACAAAAATGTATACATCGATCTGCAGAAGATTGCTTGCAATTTTCAATACTGGTCACACTGTCCGTGGATTTCTGACTATGTAACTGCTGCGCCTGCTAAGTTATGCTTATTGGTGCTAATTATCTTGATTACCTCCAAATGGAAGTATAATTGAAATAAATCGACTGTTTCCTAAAAATTTCCCTTGGTGATGGATTTGTCGCAGTGGTGCAATTGAGTGGCTGGCAAGATCCCCCGACAATTTCATTTATTCGTACATTAGAAAGGGGTTGTGCTTAACAGCCCAGGCACTTGAACTGAATCTTTGTATAATTTTCCATGTTAACAACTTTCATTCCAGAACTTTGTGTCACTAGTTTGACTGGAGGGATTCTCAGTAGTTGTGTTGGTTGTATTATTTCCTCTCCAAAGTGTTTCCGCCTGATTCTTTGTAACGAAAAGATGGGAAAATATAACCAAATATTTTGACATTCACTGGCGTTTAATTAAAACTTTTGGGTGAAATTCACAAGTGACAGATGGTGAAAAACTTGGTGGCGTTAAAAATCAAAGTTTTTCAAATTCAAAGCTAATCTTAGAGCACACGCAGCGGATTGATTCTCAACTTCAAGCATTCCTCACAACTGAAAAGATGTTACGATCTCCACCCAAAATATTCAAAAAAATTCGTACCTACTTTACCAACCTTCCATTTTATGCGTAGAGAATATATCAAGCAAGAGTTATTTGTTGGAAACAGTCAATTTGTTATGATTCCCTTGAGAAGAAGTTTTCAGTGATTTATGATAAAAAAAAGAAAATGTTACAACCTATCATAATTTATTAGAAATATACGGATCGCTGCCTTCCATCTATTCTTTTCCATATATATTTATACAACGTGAAGATCTTAAACGATATACTTGATAACAACAGATACAATCGCTGCGTAGAATGTTTTTCCATTGAGCATATTCAAAATAACATTTTGGGACAGAATGTATATGAAAAAATACTGTGCATCAGTTCCGAAATCGAATAGGTATTAGCTGTTTATGCAGGGTGTACCAACCTTACGACAAACTTCGGTATATGGGTTATTTTAAGAGATATCAAAAAATGTTATCAAAAAAAATTGTAGATTTGTTGAAGGTCCATATTTTGAAATTGTATCGAACTATACAGAGTGCTGCATAACTCCGTTACAAACCAAACATATGATTTTTCAAATGGGAACCCCTGTATATTATACCGAATTCGGATTGGTTACATTTTTTTGAAGCTTTTGATATAAGGTTTTGCCACTTTATACAGAGTTCTTCAAAAGATATGGACACGTTTATGTGAAAATCGTAGGTAAATCAACGCTCTGTAGCTTGTTGTACGTTGAAGAAAAAAATGTGTTATGCCAAACAGAGCTTCGTAACATGATGCAATATATTCGTATCCTATTAAATCTCAATTATATTCTTCCTTATATACAGGGTGAACGGAAACTCGAACCTGTCATTTTCTTTTTTATTTCAAATGGAACACCCTGTATTTTATAGCAAAGATAGAATCTTCGATTATGTAACTTTAATTTTTGTCAAGCATTCCCTATACCCAAAGTTTATAAAAACAGAGTTATTTGGTAATATTTATTTTAAACTATTATTATTGACCTATTATGTGAAACTGTGAAAGCAATAAACGTTGTATGTAACAAAAAATCCTAATTAATGATAAATTTTAATGAATAATTCATTCTAAACAAAACAATCTACCAAAATTATAATCCTAACCGTAATATTAAACTGAAGGTTCAAATTGTTAACATCAATGCAATGCTGTAAGAGGGGGCCCAACTGATTGGCCAGCTCGGTCACCCGATTTAACAAAAGTATATTTATTTTTTTCGGGTCTTGTGAGGAATAAGTTCATAAAATCCCCGGCTATTAGAGATGACATGAAAGAGATAATTAGTGCGGCATTTCGATCTGCTAACGTTGATATGCTGAGAAATGTTAGTAAATATTTTGAACTATTCTGCAGCATTGCATTTATGTTAACGGTGAACATTTTGAACCTTTAGTTTAATATTACGGTTGGGATTATACTTTTGGTGGCTAGTTTTGTTTAGAATAAATTGTTCATTAAAATTCATTATTAATTATGATTTTTTGTTACATACAACGTTTAATGCTTTCACATAATAGGTCAGTAGTTGTATTTTACAATAAATATTACAAAATAACTGTGTTTTAATAAACTTTGGGTATAGGGTATGCTTGACAAAAATTAAAGTTACATAATCGAAGACTTAATTTTTGCTATAAAATACAGGGTGTTCCATTTGAAATGAGAAAGAAAATGACAGGTTCGAGTTTCCGTTCACCCTGTATACAAGAAAAAATATAATTGAAATTCAATAGGATACGGAGATATTGCATCATATTACAAAACTATGTTTGACAAAATACATTTTTTTTCTTCAACGTACAACAAGCTACAGAGCGTTGATTTACCTACGATTTTCACATAAACGTGTCCATATCTTTTGAAGGACTCTGTGTAACGTGGCAAAACCTCACATCAAAAGCTTCAAAAAAATGTAACCAATCCGAATTTGGTATAATATACAGGGGTTCCCATTTGAAAAATCATATGTTTGGTTTGTAACGGAGTTATGCAGCAATCTGTATAGTTCGATATAATTTCAAAATATGAACCTTCAGCACATCTACTATTTTTGTTCATAACATTTTTTGAAATCTCTCAAAATAACCCATATAGGTACCGAAGTTTGTCGTAAGGTTGGTACACCCTGTATATAGTATCCACTATATTTTGGTTATATAGCAGAAAGGAGAGTTTGTAACGCTACTACCGTTATCTTTTTCGTACGACACAACTTTATTGAGGATAAATTATCATACAGTCGACAGAAGCAAACAAGAAAATATAAGAACTAAAAGTAAGCTCATCGCAACCAGCCAATCGGAAGCGAATATTAATCGATATCACCTTAGTAATTGTAAACATAATAGGAATAATATTACCGAATGATTTCATCAATATACATTAGTTTTAATGGCTGTATGCATTGCAGAAGGATATATAAGTCAATCAACCAATTGTATTGGATGATTTTTAATATTGACTAATATTGACACATATGAACAGTGCACACTTTGTAGCTTCCAGGACAAACTTCATCCAGTTCTTCTTTAAAACATTACTAAGGAGCCATGGAATAGTTTTATTTTTGGTTCCATCTCAATTTTCCACTAACATTTATGCCCAATTACACCGTTGCGTTCAATAACAGTTCAAGGCTAAACTGCGACTATACCCTTGCACCGTGTGATAATCGAACTTTAACAATATTTTACCTCTAGTCTAATTGAACTTTTAATTTTTGCGAGTTGAGATCCGGTTTGTACAAAGCAACCTGCTAATCCAAA
Source organism: Galerucella pusilla (assembly GCA_910591695.1). NCBI lineage: Eukaryota > Metazoa > Arthropoda > Insecta > Coleoptera > Chrysomelidae > Galerucella > Galerucella pusilla. The sequence continues at coordinate 10,212 of CAJUYI010005820.1, forward strand.
TTTTATTCAAATCTTCCCATGTCAACAAGCTATAAAATATATAAAATGAACTTTTCAGATTCTTACTCATCAGAAGATGATATATTTGAACATGATTCACACAAAATGGGAATTACTTTGGGCTTCCTAGAAAAGTGAACAATAGAAATGATCGTTTTTGTTGGAGTGAATTGTCCTTTTTCAGGTGATTTTGCCTGAAAAAATCCGTCCTTCATCTTTCAGACATGATGAAGGGAGAACTGGAGTGAGTATCCAAATGATATTTGAGTAAAAGGAATCTTAGCAACAGTAAAATGATATCTACCTCACGTATTCACCAATATCCATTCCTCCAATGCGACCCAGATTTGATGATTTTGAAAAATGATATTGTATCTTCCATTGACTAGACATTGGTGACATTAAGTGCAGGCTATTGTTGACTGTAGCTGACTACAAACTGCTCGCTTGTATCAGAGATTCATTAGATTTTAGATTTTTGCTTTCCCAGTGTATTATTCCTCTGCAGAAACGGTTGGAATTCATTCACCTATTTCATACAGCTCGAATTTTTTAGTCCAATTTGTTCGATCTGTAGACGTCTGGTTAGTTTTCTGGTTTTCAACAATTTTTTATACTGCTGAGCAACAACTTTTCATCGGCAATAAAATTTGGTCCCCGGATCTTTTTTAATGTCATTGGAAGTGTGAAACTACGTTGATCAATAATCATTAATACTAGTTATTTGATGTTTTTTATTAACTCTCTCTGACTTCATAACCAAATAAAAACATCAACAAAGTCAAACTAAGCATCATACGACAGCAGTTAACGAGATCACTGTTGCTAAATCAATTTCATTATTTTCAAATTACTCAGCCCACAAATTACCTCCTTGAGTAGCATTGAGATTTTTATTATTGTTGAATTTCTTAACTTAAAATTCCTGCGACCTTCCGTTAATACCTTTTCTATCTACCCTCGTATTACTTCCGACGGCAAATTCGTTGTACTCAATCACAAGAAGTAGTTGCGATGGAACATTCACAACTGCTCATAGTAACGGTGCACTAAAGTATGCTGTTTAATTAAACTATCGTAGACTGAGGAAGAATTGAGTATGATGAAGATCTATAACGTATATGTATGTGTAACTACAAGTTATCCCGTTGAATGAGTTTGGATAGTTTAGTAGAGAACCTAACTAGACTAATATAACTTCATTTGGCAGTAATAATATCACATTATTATTTCAATAAGTGAATTTTAGTTGAGTACAATTAATTAATTAGAGTATGTAAAAAAAAATTCGACTTGGATTTTGTTATCTTAGTAGATGTTAATATATTACATTCATTTTGCGACATTACTTCATTCATTTATAATTTTACAAATATGGTAAATACCGTACGTTCTTCAAATCATTAAGCTCTCATATTATCCGAATAATAACCAACATTGAAAATTATGCAAACTACACTTACTACTAATCAAGATGATTATCGAGGAATGTCAAGTTTGAGCAGACCGAGCAAGCTGTCCTAATTTTAGGTATCTCCTATCTCTTTCAGGTATTGCTTAGCGCGTTGTGAAACGTAAATTGGAATTAGCAATTGGTAAATCCGATTTAGGTTACTAGGAAACTCAATAGGCATAATTGGATTGTATCGGAATGAATACTAACACAAAACCCTATGGAGTAGGACTCCATAGGTTATGGAAGATGCCTGCGAATATCCCTAAGTTTTCCAGAAACTAGGACTGAAGCAGCTTTACTAAACTCTAAGACTTTCACGGAGGCTTGGAGGCTGAGTAGAAGAAAGAATTTATAATAGATGTCCTGGGTTATACTTAGGGCTGAATTTATCAAAAATTGAAAATAAGCTGCAAGTGCAAATGGTATATGTCCAACCTGGTCAGGACTTAGTGTATGTGTTGATTGGAATTCATGGATGAAATTAATTTAATAGTCGACCATATTTTTTTAGCTCTACTCTATTGCTTACTTTTCTGGTTTTCTACATGGTACATCGTGGTTTCAGCTTTAGTTTCATGTTCAGTACACCAATCCAACTAGGTTCACCTTCGAATTCAATCTAGTTTTTGGGGACGCTTCGTATAAACTAAAAATTCAAATACTGTTAGTAATATCACATTTATCGCACCTATATAACCAAAACAATTTTTGTTTTCAAAATAGTTATTATCACACATTACTTTCTCCGTTCAAATACTTGAAACTATTCCTATAGTTAAATATTTAACATTATTGGCAACAATTTGGAAATTTAACACGGCATACAAATTGTGACGAAGTGAAATTGAAATGAAACACGGCTTTACAATGAAAAATTCAATTTAAAAATATTTTGTTGGGAGCGATACATGAATATTATATTTCACTCTCCAGAGGTATGTTGAACTCCATTATAAAAATAACAAATTTGTACAGTTTTTATATACAATTTTGCTTATAGAATGGTTCAATTCAGTTATATTTTCAACAAAAGAATCAAATTATGAGGAGAGCAATAAGAAGACTCTGAGCTGCCACGAGCAAAGCTCCTTTTCGCTATCGTTAGGCTTTAAGGGAAAGCCTACTTTATGGACGCATTAAATATATATTCCCATTAATATTATAGTTTTCATCGTGAATTATTCGAAATTTTTTTTGGTATTTCCATATATTTTCCCAATAACTACTACTACTAAAAATCACTTTGGCGATAATAAGGTTATGAATATGTTTTATTGCTTGAACTAAATTTCATTTTATACTAATCCATTTTCTTATGGTGATGTGTTTTATTTTTATGATTAAGAGTGTTTCCTATCGAGTCTATTTCGTTCAGAAACCAATTGATTTAGGTATATCCTCACTTTTGTTCTTATAAGTGAAATAATCCTCGTCACAATTTTTTAGGGCTCCCTCTCTGCTTCCACTGATTACATATTATTAAGGTTTAAACTTTCAAATCTAGGACCAGACCTTTTATATGTACCCAAGCTTGAATCAAGAAAACTGCATAAAACTGAAGTATTTATAGATTTGCATGATATGTGGGAGGAGATATTGAAAAAAAGTACAATTTGAATCATATACTCACAAATGGCTCAGTTCCAGAACTGGTTCTCTCGAAAAAATTTGTTTCATTGCAATTTGTACATTTCTTAGTTACCATTTTTTTTAGCAGAAAGATATAAAATACATCAGTTTTATCATAGCATTTCTTCGATTTATTATCGTTTATTTCATTATTTTTTTGTGCTTTTCTAAAGATTGTATTATATTTTATCATTTCTGCATTCCACAGTGACTGTCAATATTGTAACATATTCTCTATTTCTTCTTTTAATATGGTTTAATATGGTTTATTATGGTTCATTTTTCGATATTTCATTTCAAGTTACTTAACATTAGTTTAATATTACGATAATAAAAATCGAATAGTTAAGTTACTTACATCGAATGAAATGTCAAAGAATGGACCATATATTATTATAATGCCTGAAGTGAGAAAAATAAAGCAATAATCATCAAGTTTATATATTTCATTCAATAGAAAAAGGTACACAATAAATAGGACGTTTTCTACATATTTCAATGACAAACAGGAAGACCTGAGCAGGCCTGACAAAAATGACGAGGGCATATTTTCCATTGTTTTCGCCTTGTTAAATAAAAAGTTTGGCTTCCACTTCTTTCCAAACAAACTGAACGTTGTTCTTCATGGCTGGAAAGTTCAAAGCTGTATGAAAGAATAATTACTTCAATAGTCTGTTACTTTTTAGTGAATGAAGCATGTTTTATTTTACAAAAATAAATCTTACAGGGTGCACCTCACATCACAATCTTTCCCAATACATTGTCTCTCAAAATAAAAGTTCCACTTAAAACAATGAAAACCAACTACAAAAACTCAACACACCCACAATTATGTAGCAAAATAGTTTGTAAAAAAAACTGGACTAACTCTAACTAAGAAAGGTTATAAAGTCTGTACAGAAAGTACGAGGAGTAATGAATCATTCATTTAAGTAGATTTCATAAACGTACCAAAATATATTTTAAGAGGGTATCCGTAAGGTACATTCTTTATAGAACGGATGAGTTGCAACTATGCTAAAGAATATACGATTTAGGTCAGAGGTAACGGGATGTACTAATTTTAATAAAAAAAAGTGATAGAAGTACATACATTTTAGTAAGTTTGATGAAGAAAGGCAACACAGTTTATTCATAATAGAAAACAAACCAATCTGTAACAATAATTATTTTATATATTTTTGTATACAGGGTGTTTCAAAAAAAGGTAACACCGTCTCTAGGATAGGAAAAAAACTGAAAAATAATTGGGGTTTGCTTAGTAAAATTTTTTTCTAACGCCATCCGTTTTCAAGATAAAGGGCGTTGAAGAAAATAAAAAATTACACATTTCTTACGATTTTGCCGAAACTACTGGCACCATTGTAATGAAATTTTATACGAATATGTTTTGGAAGCTGATATGTCCCATGAATTTGTTTTTATAACTAACTCTCATAGAGGGCGCTAGTTACACGATTCATACAACGTATTATTCAACATAACTTTTTTTAGGGTAGAATTATTAGTCAAAACTCCAAGTGAACATAAACATCGTTTAATTCTACACCAAAAAGGTACTCTTGGTAAAACTCGATATTATGTACCGTTT
>CAJUYI010005821.1:166-14887 GCA_910591695.1 Galerucella pusilla
CCCCATTATGCACATAAGCTGAAAAGCGACAAGCGCATGTGATCGTTACTGATCAATTAGGACACAAACAGACAAATATTGAGGTAAGCAGCAATAATGAAGGAAAAGAGTACTCTTTTTAGATTTCCAAGCTTTCGTAAATATTTATTTACATCTTCAGGGAACTACAAAAGTGAGAAAAGACATAATTTACAAAACAGTTCGCTACACAGTTTTATAACTTACGCTAATCGAGAATGTATCCTTGTACTCGGGAAAAGCATTAAGCAAATTATTTTAAGAAAAAACAATCCAAATGGCTTTAAGAGCCCTAGTTATAATCACATAACAGTCACATTATAAAATAATTAAAAAGTTAAAATATAAAAATTAATTTTAAAACAAAGTGAAGAATCCACACAAACACGTGGAATTCGATAATTTGCGTATGAATTCGTAGTTTTATCTTAAACAAAGTATGCAAATAATCACAGTAGTTTGTTCTAATGCTATTTTTTGTATATTAATTTTTTTTAAACTAAACCTGTTGTGAAGAGATTTATACAGATCGCGTAATTTCTTATGGAACCTTCCTGGATTACACAAGTACGACAAGGAAAATATGAAAAAGACAGCTTGAAAGAGAGAGAAAGTATAACTTTCTCTCTCTTTCAAGATCTGAATACCACCTACTAGTGAATTCTCTTTCTCTCTGTAAAGGACAATCAACATTCGGCCATCCCCTAGACCTGGGTACACGCCTCCGATGCGCGCGTACAGTTATACTTTCTCTCTCTTTCAAGATGTTTTTCTCATATTTTTCTTGTCGTACTTGTGTAATCCAGGAAGGTTCCATAAGAAATTACGCGATCTGTATGTTTATCCGATACAATAAAATTACATATATTTGATAAATAAACAATGCAATTATTGCCACATTATTAGGAAAAGCCCAAGCACTTGCTCAATCAATAAAATTGATAATTTTCATAATATCTCTCTGTACAAACAAAATTTTCAGCGACACCCCTGATTTCAGGCCATCGGCCTCTGTCTTTCTTTCTCCCAACACACAACACATAAAAACCTTTATTAAAAGCCGAGGTTATAGATAAAACAACAGATGCCTTATATTCCCGGAACCTATTGATGAACCGAAAACAAACATTCTCGTTCACGAACGTATTTATACACCAGTAGTGAAGTAGAAGTACTCTCGTGCAAACGTCATAGTCAACAAAAAGAAAGGCGGAAGTTCAAAAATGTGAAAAGAAAATACATTATGAATGAAACCAAGATATTCCTGTTATACAGGTTGTTTCATTTAGAATTATATAGTAACGAGAAACTAATACATAATATGAATATTCAGCCTAACACAAACACCAGAATTTTTACGTATAATTCTTTGGAACATTAAACAGAAATGGAAAAATATAAATTAAAAATAAATTTTATACTTTCGGTTTTACTGAACTTCTTAATGATTGGTTCGTAATTTATCCTAAAGTCTTTCTAGACCCATAGTATTTTATAAACAGTTTTAAATTAGTTTCAATTTGTAAAAACTCCTTTCAGCGGAAGCAGTACTTACATACAGTACCGTAATCATGGCGGGGCGAAAGAGGCGCCACGGGCAAAATTTTAGGGCTGCACGTGGCTTTACTACATTTTACTTTTCGCTTTCTATTCTAAATCAATCAAGACCGACTGTCACTGACCCTTTTTCGTCTAAGAAGGTGCTGTGACCTTTTCCGGCTCCAAATTAAAATTTGCTATTCATGTTCCTATCCTAAAATCAAAAACCTCAGAATTTTATCGTATATTTCCAATAATCCAACATAATACAGTATTCACCCCATCTTACCCATACTTGGCACGTAACAACGAAGAAACCCAATTAGAGAAAAAAGAATGTCCAATACTAGAAGACATATACTACTGTGTTCAAGAGTCCGTTCCAGAGGACAACTGTACGCTGCAACTCCTAAGAGATCAATCTCCAAATGGCTGCCACGCAACCAAAGTCAACATTCCAAAATCAACAGTTCAACAAATGACGAAGTAATGATTATCCCTGTACAATCCCAAGATGTCGTATCAAAATGTCGAAGTAACAGAATATTTCAAGTCCAAATTCCATCATTAATCAATATTCCAGAAGATTGTGAATTAACCATCAACGAACTCAAATATTCAAACAAGAAAGAAATCCAAAATTAAAATCGAACAGTTCAAAACTCAAACAAATAATCAAGCTTCAATTCTTACAGAAATAAAATTTGATGATCTTCACGAAATTAATAGAATTGTCAAGCAATTAAAACCAAATGAAATTCAAACAAACGCCTATAAAGTGCCAATCATGACAATATTATCATTATTAATAATTTTATTCATAACAATCGTATCATATTATCTGTTCAGAAGAAAGAAGTGAAAGTCAAACAAGAAAGAAGAGGCAATCAAAATTCAAGAAAATCCAATAGACTCGAATCGCCAAAATCATTACATTATTTTTGCGTCTTAGGGATGGAGGAGTTACGAGATGACAATGCCATGACACCTACAGAAAGCTGACACCTTTACTAAGAATTCTAACGCTATCTATAATGCACATGTGAACCTTTATTATTATATATTTTCAGTTTCTGTCTAACCCTTCTAACGAATAGATGTACTTGTAACTAATATCAAATAAATTCTTTTTAAAAAAGCTGTTTCAGCAGTTTTGCACTTATCAAAATAAACTGTACCTAAATAAAATATCTTGTACATTAATAACGCCTCCATACACTTTATATCTGCCAAAAATATTTGCAGCCTACAAGTGATGACTAACTAATAATAAATAGTCAGTACCTATTTAATTATATTGATAATAGCATCGTTAACCTGACACTTGACTTCTGAACTTGTTAATTACAGTGGACTTCTTCATTAGTTACATATCTCGAGTATTTCATAGGAATCAACTGCATGGAGGAGAACAATTGGGCGAGTTGTAGAAGTGTATTGAATGAACATGAAAAGAAAAAAACCTTGTTAACTTTGCCAAAACCAAAAAAACCGTTTCCACCCTGAATCATTATTTTGGTTCAAAACAAAAATAATTGAGACAAGAAGAATGATAAAATAGCATGGGCAGCCTGGATAAATTTACCGACATCTCGTCAAATATTACCAGTAACCCTCAACTTAAACTTAACCCTTTAGTACAATCAATAAATTTTAAAAATAGTACTCATCATGCCATCTATGATATTAGCTCTCAAACTGGCTCTTCTAAATTGTGTTCAATGGTGTAAAAATCTCACCCCATCATTCTAAATCCAAAAAAACTCATCAGGCTGTCCTTTTCAATTATGTGGTGATGTAACAGTTTGTCTCCTTAAACCGTCCCTGTGCCGCATTTCTCATTCCACAGGCCATAGCTGCTTGCAACTCTGGCACCCCACTACCACAGGCGAGACATCGCGCATGAGCGTAAATCCTCGTAGTCGACAGGAGACGAGATCACCAATTAATTTTTCACAGTTTCATGTTTCATCTTTCATACTTTCATCTAGGGCTGTTACGGAATAGCTTTTCGACGTACCTAGTATTACCTGTTCCTATTCCAAGTAGATACCTATTCCAAATACCTATTACCGTTCCAAACTATTCCAACTAGAATTTTATGACAGAATATTGCTGGCGCTGTCAGTGCCGTAATATAATAGGTACCTACCAAATACGTCGTATCGATCGGATTGGTTGTTCATGTTATTGAGGTGTATGGTAGGGTAGTTTGGGGAGCCCCAAAAATTATATAAGCTTATTCTGTTTCTGTATACTCTTATTTATCAGTCTATTTTTTCTGATTTCTGGTACATTGAACTTAAACCGTTCTGTTGTTTACATTATGTCATATATCCAATACAAGTAATAGGAATAGGTACACGTAATGCGTATTACAAGTTGCCAAATTGCCTATGAGAATAGAAGAGTGACAGTCAGACAGTGACACAAGTAATAGGTACGACTAATATTTGGTAATAGGTTCGCGGAATAGGTGGGCGATACCTATTCCAAAATAATAGGTCCAGTTCCATCGTAACAGCCCTACTTTCATCATTCTTATTCTTACCTCGGTAGAAGACAGACGTGCTTATAGTACCTCGTGAAAGACTTATTTCATTTGTACCTATTTCATTTGTGTATACTGTAAAATGTTATATTTTCTGATTATTCATTAAAGTTGAATATATCCATAAAATATTGAAGTATCATTGCCGCCCTGCTAGCCGACAAAAATACCAACGTTATACTGGCCCCCAACGTAAAGCTTCATTTTATTTTGTGGATTTTTTTTCGATTTTTGTTGAAGATTAGAAATAAAATATTTCCCGATAATCAACTGCTAAGGAACTTTGGCGTTGCTTTGTCAGAAATATACAGATTCGATTAGACACTCGCTAATAAATATTTTGGCATTGCTCTTGTCTTTCTGTAACGAATAGAGAAGTGCAAATTAACGATAAACATTTCGCCACCTGCTTGGCTTTGTTTGTCTACATTACGCGCTACTATTCGACGTAAAAACATTCGCTCACTACTGGCATTGTTTATAATAGGAATCGTCAAACATTGTGGCTTTGTTTTCGAACTCTTAGGATCTTCGACAAATTATCGATAAAATTCATTGTCAGTCCTAATTCGATGTTGAAATTTTGTATTTGACCATAAAATTGCACAAACTCGTCAGTTTTGGCTTTGTTTTGTAAATATTTAGTTAATCCCTATAGTCTTGTAAATAATTCGTATAGTTCCTACACTGAGAAAATTTTATTCTTCTGCCTTTCAATTCTTTGACGAATATGTATAATCGTTTATCCAAATTTGCGAGCACGAAAAGCTTCTACACTGAGAAAACAGATAACAAACCTCTTGGGCTGATTTAAGTCAATTTTTGCAAAATTTCGGACCAAATTCAGGGTTGTACGCAAGAACCTCGGCGAAGTGAACGATTAGCAAACAAAACCATCATGCAGATGACCAATGAACAATTTACACAGCTCATGCAAACAATTACTGCCTCACAGGTGATACCACCAGCCGCAGCGCAGATTGGAAGCTTCAGTAAATGTAACTCAAGGTTTGATGGGAAGAGATGTCATATGACAGTTGAATCCTTCATTACTACGATCAATATGTACAAGGATATAGAAAAGATTCCAAATGCTGACGCCCTTAAGGGATTGCCTTTATTGTTGACAGGCAACGCATCAGTTTGGTGGCAAGGGGTAAAGGAAGAAGCCAAAACATGGGCCCAAGCGATTACACTGATCCGAAGTGCGTTTTTACCTTCCAAGCCGGCACATCAAGTATATATTGAACTCTTTAAGGACCGCCAGGAAGAAAACATGCCGATTGACGAGTTCATATGCAAGAAGAGAGCCATATTGGCGCAGCTGCCGTCCAATAGACATGACGAAAACACACAATTAGATATGGTCTTTGGACTACTTCATATCAACATACGCCAAAAGATCTCACGAGACTCTGTCAATAACTACACTGACCTCCTCCAAAAGGGGAGAGAAATTGAGCAGCTCCACAAGGAGGAATCCAAGAAACCCACTAAAACACCCGAAAGAACAAACTTATTAGAAGCAGTTCCCCAACGGACTAATATTAACAAGAACCGTTGCAGTTTCTGCCATAACAGAGGTCATACATTTACTGAATGTAGAAAAAGGAGAAAGATGAGTCTTCCACCTCCGCTACAGTCACCGTCAGTAAGTCCAAAACAGAAACTCGACCTAACGGGATCACATGCTACGGGTGTGGAAAGGAGGGATATTATCGCAGTAATTGCCCCATTTGCTCTCAGAATCCGTCTGGAGCTGAAGTAAAATCTATTCACTTTTACTCGTTAAATACGCTTACACATCTAAGTACACAGGTTCCAACAATTCCCATTACTGTGGAAGGTATTCCTGGAATAGCACACCTAGATACAGCGGCGAAAACTAGCGTTGCAGGCAGATCCCTGTATGAGAACCTGAAGCTAATACCGAGTATTTCGTTTAAGAAGACACAAGCTACTGTAACCCTGGCCGATGGATCCAGTCGAGCTCAACAAATACTTAGCACTGTCGTCAAGATAAATATCGAAAATAGAATATTTGAGATAGACTTCATCATACTTCCCGAAGCTGAGGATAACCGAACGCTTTTAGGCATCGATTTCTTGGAAAAAGCGGCAATGGTTTTGGTACTCCCACAACGTTGTTGGTCTTCTGCGGATAAACCAAACGAGCTTTTTGAATTCATAACACAACCAGCAGGAAGTACGCCACTACTCAAATACTCACTCCCTTCACATGATAATGAAGGGAATAAGATATGCGCGACCGGAGTAACGCAACAACAGCAAAGACGCTCGCCATTCCTAGAATTATACGCATCACCCTTGCCTCATCAGGAATCGTACATGTTACAGGAAATCGACATCCCAGTACAAACAGTTTACCCTGTTGATACTCTACATGCGGGAGATGGATCGTATTCTCCGAGCACTATCGATGACATTTTCCGAGATGCCTTACCAGCCACGTATAGTCCGAAAAAACACGATCCTAGAAAAAGGAAGAGATTCGACTAATTCAGCGTAGATATAAGACTACACCCGGAGGAAGCAACCAAATTGACTGAAAGTCAGGCACACTCTTTTAATGAGCTCCTCCTCAGACATAAAGACCGATTTAGTGAGGACGGTCCACCCACAACATTCGCGGAGCACAGCATCGAAACAGGTAGTTCACCAATTGCAACAGCTCCATATCGGCTAAATCCCAGTCGCCAAACTTTACTTCGGGGAAAACTAGATAATTTGTTGGCATTAGGGATTATTGAAGAAAGTAGTACACCATGGACGTCGCCCGTAGTCCTAGTACCTAAGAGTGATGGCGACATACGAGTATGTGTTGACTACCGACGAATCAATGCAATTACAGTACCAGACAGGTATCCCTTACCGCGAGTAGACGACCTTCTCCATGCTGCGAAAGCACTGCCATTTATGTCCAGCTTAGACCTACAATCTGGCTATCACCAGATTCCAGTTCGTGATAGGGACAAGGACAACGTTATAGTGATAGATAAGGTCAGCAATACGGCAATAACTCAAACACACCCTCTCTTCTGTTCCGTCACTTCCCAATTCATGACGTAATTTCCGTCCTCCCCAAAATAAGTGACGGGTGAACACCGAACAGGGCGAAAAAGACAGGTCGTGTAAAAAAAATGGCGCTGACTGCCATTTTTATTCTCTGCAAATGCTCAGCTAAATATACAAATAAAACTTAGTATTTAACAGTGCAAGTGCAATCCATGAAAAATTTAAAAGTAAAGCAGGTTGTGTGAGTTATTCCACAAACTTATCTAGTATTTGTTGTGCCATGTGCTCTAATTAGGTATAAGTACCGTAGTTGTTATAGTTATAAATAAATTCTACTTTGTTGAACAAGATATTTTGTTTAACCCTAAACTGCAATTTGGGACCACAGGAAAATTCTAAAATAAATAATACAGTCCACTAACAGTCTCATCAAAATAACCCAGTCGGAGCAATTGAAAGCTATGAAGAGGATTATTTCATGGTCAATTCGAACCGGATTTTAACGTCACTCTAAACCTAATCCAGAAGACATTTCCAAGACCCTCACATCATCGAATTCATCGTTGAATAAACAAGAAAATAGTTAAAAAAGACAGTGATCTAACTTTAAACAAGAAAGTGCTTCCCCAAATAAATAAAAACTAGTGCAATTTTTAAGACATTCGTGTTTGTGCTCAAGAAAACAAGAAAGCAGGAGAAAGAAAATGGTCAACTGAAAATTGTAAATAGAACAATGGTGACGTATAAAATTATTCAAAACTGAATAATAAATTCATATGTTCAGAGTAACAATCAAAAATAATTAAGAAGGTACCTAAATAGATATTTTCTGTTGTATAAAGAAAAGTCGTTCAGAAAGCTGTGGCCCACTTTATATTGTGTGTGTCGATTTGAATTTTTGTTTCAGGTAGAGGCCATTAGGAAGAAGAAATAAATTACCCGATAACTGAGTTTTATTTTCCTATTGTAATAATTTGTATGTGTATCTAATGATTTTTAATGATATTTGTTTAATATTTTAATGTTTATGGCCACAGCTGAAGAAATTGTATAGTAAAAATAAGGCGAGATAAGGAAATATCTCCCATTTTGAAAGTCAAGCTAATAACAAGGGGGTTATTAAAAACTACAAAGAAGTATTTTTAATAAAAGCCATTCATTAGTACGGGGGCTTCTCTCAATATTTTTGTATTGAAAAATAATAATCACTTTGGAATCGAAAGCCAAAATAGTACGGGGGCTTCTCTCCCTATTTTTATATTAAAATAATAATCATTTTTGTATCGAAAGCCTATAGTACGGGAGATTTATTTTTAAACTCTTACAAGCTCGAGAACAATTTCCATACAAGATGGAAGCTTTAAAAAGCAAACGTAAAAGGTGCAAAGCTCAAGTATCCAGAATTGGAAACTGGTACGACGCCAATAAGGATTGTCTAGATAAGCATCATCTGCAGAGTAGAATAGATATACTCACTCAAAACTTATAATGATATCCAGGATGAAATAGAAGATTTAGATGACCCAACGAACACTGAAAACAGAGAAGACTTTGAAAATAAATGCTTAGCACTTACTTGCAATCTCAAAAGCCTCCTGGATTCTCATCAAATAGTGAAACATCAATCATCAAGTCCTTCTCCCACTCTTCAAATATCCAACATTCGCTTACCAAATATTCATATGCCTATTTTCTCAGGGAACTGTATCGATTATCCTTCATTTATAGATTTATTCAACGCGTTGATAGTACACAACCCACAGTTGACTTCAAAATCGGAGAAGTTTTTTTATCTCAAATCTTACCTGAGAGGTGAGGCTCTTCAGATATTAGAGAAGTTGAATGTAACTGATGATAACTTCGATATAGCTCTATCTCTTCTGGCTGAACGATACAGCAATAAAAAACAAATAGTACTTGCGCATTTTCAGCAGTTATTCTCAACTCCCTCCATACAAAAAGGAAATGCGCACAACCTGCGACAATTTTCAGCAAACTCCAAGGCTATCATTGATGCTTTGGAGACAGTAAACCTCAGTAAAGAGGAACTTTTTGATGCAATAATAGTTCACACTTTGGAGCAGAAGCTCGATTATAGCACAAAAAGAGCATTTGAGGAGCAAGCTGCAATAAATCAATTAGCAACAATAAAATAGTTTTTCAATTTTTTGCAGAGAAGGAGTGTTATTTTAGAAAATATCAACCAAGAATCTCAAACCAACAATAACAAAAACTCATCAAATGTTAATCAGCACCATTATAAGGGTGCTGTGCCCAAAATTCATACTCCTCAAATAGCTTTACACACTCAGTCAAATGACAATGCAAATTTTCAGCCCCAGGTAAGTCACACGTCTTCGGTGTGATTATTGCAAGGCTACAGGCCACCGCATTTACAAATGTACCAGTTTTTGTAGTTTGGCAGTATCTGAGAGGATTGACTTTGTTAAGCAGAACAGGTTGTGCTACAATTGTCTAGGAGCTCGTCATTCGATTCATAATTGTTCTTCTCGATCCTCATGCTTGGCTTGTCGGAAGAAACATCACTCTCTTCTCCATCTAACAACAGGACAGAGTTATCAAAACTCTAGCTCCTACTCCAACTCTAACTCAAATTCTGACTCGAACTCTCGCTCCGTTTTGTCTCATAACTCTCATCAAGGCCAATCTCGGCAAAATCAACTTCAAAGAATCGATCAAACTCCTCCCCCTCTAAATCAATCTCCGGGGTCTATCTCTCCACAAACAGCTGCGCTCTCAGCACTCAATGCTTCGGGGTCTCATATTTTACTGGCCACTGCCAAAGTGCATTTATATCCAAAGCAGGGTCGGCCTATAACCGCTAGAGATCTTCTAGACTCTGGTAGCCAAAGTTCCTTCATAACTGCTGATCTTGCCAATTTGGCAGAAACGCAACGTTATCCAACGAATTTACATGTCTCGGGCATTCTCAATAAATCCGATATCATCAGTGAAATGGTAGATATCAACATATACCCTTATAGAACCTCTGCTCAGCAGTTCTCAGTTCGATGTGCTGTTGTCCCCAAGATCACACATCAACTTCCTCAAGTACCAATAGATGGATCCAAATTAAATATTCCTTCTCACCTTCTCAGTCAATTAGCTGATGAAGACTTTCACTCACCAGGAGAAATAACACTTCTATTAGGAGCAGATATCTATTATGAGCTTCTCCTTCCTGGCCTACAGTCGTTAGGGAAGGGATACCCTTCTCTTGTCCATACTCATCTAGGATGGATACTATCTGGAGTCGTACCACCACAGTGTGTGCGACCCAACTCTGTTAGCAAAAGCAACTTAGTGGCTCATTCTCTCCACGTAACCAGTAGTTGTAGAGAAGACGACAATCTGGAAGTTCTGCTTAAAAATTTCATTGAACAGGAACAAGGCTCTACTAAGACAAAAACATCTGCCTAGCAGAGTCAATTTTTGAATCAACCACTCAGATACTCCCAGATGGACGATACCAAGTGGATCTCCCTCTCATAACTCCTCTAGCGTACCAAAATCTAGGGGACTCCTTTGTCCAAGCTAAAAATAGATTTTTGTCTTTGGAGAAAAAGCTGGACAAAAATCTTGAATTGAAAAAAGAATACAAAGCCGTATTAGACGAATACATAAGTCTCGGTCATGCTCAAGTAGTCCCTCTATCTCTTAAAAACTCTTCTTCAGACAACAAGTACTTTGTGCCTCATCTTTGTGTAATACGGGATCAAAGTTTGACCACAAAGATGCGAGTAGTATTTGACTTCTCAGCCAAAACCACCTCTTCTTTATCCCTCAATGACATTTCCCTCAGAGGACCTGTAGTTCAGTCTGAACTTTATGACATTCTCATTCGTTTCAGAACATTCAAATTTGCTCTAACTGCTGACATCACCAGGATGTACAGACAGGTAAAAATGAATCCGACATATCGATTTCTCCAAAATGTTTTATGGAGAGACAACTGCACGGATGAGCTGACATGTATTGAACTCAATACCGTGTCATTTGGACAGAAAAGTGCTCCATACCTAGCATGTAGAGTGCTCAAAGAGGTAGCAAACAATAGCCCACACTTTCCTCAAGCTTCCCAGACCATTCTGCACCAAACGTACGTTGACGACATCCTAACAGGTACTAATTCAGAAAATGAACTACCTTCTCTACAAAACGACCTCTCCTATATGCTAGCTTCAGCTCATTTCACACTCCATAAGTTTGTATCCAATTCGACAAAGTTCTCATCTACTCTAGACCAAGGGAAGATCTCTGACAAAAACCTCAATCCACAGGACATCCCTTGTAAAGTGTTAGGCCTTAAATGGAACCCTACTTCGGATATATTTCAAATCACAATACCCGGCCTTCTCGACGTTAATCCTCTCACTAAGCGTAAGGCTCTATCGATAATAGCTCAATGCTACGACCCTCTAGGACTTGTCAACCCTATCATAGTCCAAGCAAAAATTTTAATGCAACAATTATGGGCTAAAGGTTTCGAATGGGATGAACCCATTACAGATTCTCAACTATTAGGTGGTTGGAGAAAGTTCACGTCCAATATATTGATGTTATCCTCATTTTCTGTTCCTCGATGTCTCATCAACACTGAGAAAATCTCAATAGTGCAGCTCCACGGGTTCTGTGATGCTAGTGTCCAAGCGTACGGATGTTGCATATATTTGCGCACTGTATCCTCCAACAACAATGTTGTCTCTTCACACCTTGTCAGCTAAATCCCGTGTAGCCCCTATTAAGAAGCCACTCACCATTCCCAAGTTAGAACTGTGTGGTATGGTCTTATTAGCTCAACTTATGTCTCGAGTGCAATCCTCTCTTATCCCTGTTCAAAAAGTAAGTGAAATCTTTCTATGGTCTGATTCTCAAGTCTCTTTGTCATGGATTCAAAGTTCTCCCTCAAAATGGGCAACCTTTGTAAGTAATAGAGTTGCAGCTATTCAAAGCTGCTCTATGCCAACATCCTGGAAGTACATACCTTCCACGCAAAATCCTGCAGATATGTTATCTCGAGGTAAATTTCTCAGTGAGGCAATGCAACTGTGGAAACATGGTCCATCGTTCTTGCTACAAGCCGCACCTCTATCTCCCTCATACTCTTTTACTCCTTTGGAACACCTTCCAGAAGAAAAGACCAGTTCAAATCTAAACACTGAATTACTCCCAGATTCTTGGACTCTCTTTGTAAACAAATTCTCCCAATTCTCAAAATTGCGGAGATCAATGGCTTGTTTGCTACGATTTATACACAATTCACGCAATGAAGACAAACTAAAAGGTGTCCTCTCTCCTTGTGAATTGAACGCTTCCGAAAAACTATTAATCACACTCACGCAATCAGTAGCCTTCAAACAAGAAATACACATGTTGAAAACAAACAAGCCGATCTCTAATAGGCAACTAAGCTTCTCTCAACCCTTTCATAGATGAGTCGCAACTCTTAAGAGTAGGAGGCAGACTCTCCTTCTCAGAATTGCCCTACGATCAAAGACACCCCATTTTACTGCCTGCAAAACACCATCTTACTTTGTTGTTACTCGAACATGAGCACAGAAGACTGAGACACGCTGGTCCTCAAACTGTTCTCCACTCTGTAAGATTGAAATATTGTCCCCTGAACGGGCTGAGGTCTCTGAAGAAAATCATCCATTTGTGTAAGCTCTGCTTCCGCTTCAATGCCATTGCATCTAACCAAATTATGGCTAATCTCCCCAAGGAGAGAATTACCCCTTCTCGACCATTCCTCAACACTGGAATCGACTTTGCAGGCCCTTTCTTCACCAAAGCATCTTCTTTGCGAAAAACCCCCATTCAAAAGAGCTACTTCGCTCTCTTTGTATGTTTAGCGACAAAAGCTATTCATCTAGAGTTAGTCTCTGATCTCTCAGCAGACTCCTTCCTCGCCTGTCTAAAAAGATTCGTAGCTAGACGAGGTTTGCCGTCCATCATATTCAGTGATAACGGCACCAACTTTGTCGGAGCGAATAATTATCTCTCCGAAGTACATTCCTATCTCAGCTCAAATCTCCCACATTTACAAGAATACCTTTCCTCTGTAAGTATTTCCTGGAAGTTCATTCCACCAAGATCTCCTCATTGGGGGGCCTCTGGGAATCTTCAATCAAGAGCGCAAAAACTCATCTCTCCAAGATAATAGGTAGCTCCTCATACACCTTCGAACAGTTTTATACAATTCTGGTTCAAGTCGAAGCAGTTCTCAACTGTAGACTCCTTTTTTCTCTGTCTGACGATCCTCACGATTTGCATCCGTTGACCCCAGGTCACTTCCTTATAGGAACTTCTCTCTTGTCATACCCCGAGGTAGACATCTCGTTCTCCCCAGAAAACAGACTGAAACACTGGCAACACTGCACCCAAATTCAACAACAATTTTGGAAGCGGTGGTCCACCGACTATTTGAATCGTCTCCAGAACCGTCCCAAGTGGATGCACTCTCAGCCGAATGTGTCCCTAAATGATTTGGTACTCTTGAAAGAGGATAATACCCCACCTCTGAATTGGCCATTAGCCAGAATTGCCGAAGTGTTCACAGGAAAGGATGGAAAAGTTAGAGCCGTTCAGCTGCGTACCAAAACAGGTTACCTCACTCGCCCGATCACAAAAGTTATTGTTCTCCCGAAACACGACTTTATCAACCATGCAGTAGACAGCTAGTCACGCTTAGTGATGAACTGTCTTCTCTTTTCTCTCCGTCCTTTCATGCAGCTCTTTTATGAGAAAAATTAATAAGCTTCCCTCACCCTTCTGGTGGGCAGTATGGATAAATTTACCGACATCTCGTCAAATATTACCAGTAACCCTCAACTTAAACTTAACCCTTTAGTACAAAAAGTACCGTAGTTGTTATAGTTATAAATAAATTCTACTTTGTTGAACAAGATATTTTGTTTAACCCTAAACTGCAATTTGGGACCACAGGAAAATTCTAAAATAAATATAGTATGTACAAAAAGTACGAGGAGTAATAAACCCTAATTAAGTATGCAAAACCTTTACAGGGAGCACCATGAAATTTTTGATAAATCTCTTACTTTAAATTACATTTCTTCCGTAAATCTAAAAACCAACTAGATCGACCCCGTATTTGTTTCAGTTGTAGCAAAGTTTAGGGTTTCTTCATTGTTAAAGGATTAGCAGATAAGCAATAACGCAATGCAGTGGTGTGTATTTTGGGAAAAAATACGTTTTAAATTATAATATAATAAAAAATGAAAAGAAATAATTATTGGAATACATTTATTACTTACATTTTATTCTATATCCGACTCGGAAGAGGAAGAATCGTTGTTGACATTAATAATAATAGGGTCGATTAAATCATCACAAATATTGTCAATTTTCCACATATTTTCCTCTACTTTGATAACATGCTCGATACAGTTTGTCCAATTTTCCTTACTAACATGACTTACAGCACTCTTAAACAATTTCACAACATCGTTTATTTTAAAAGTAGTATTTTTTTTCCAACTTCCCCTTTAACTGAGCCCATACTAATTCTATGGGATTAAGTTCACAATGATAAGGGG
>CAJUYI010005822.1:0-14882 GCA_910591695.1 Galerucella pusilla
GGTCTTGATAATACCGAAATAATTTTGTCATTTGTCAAGACCCGAGGAGTATTCGATAAGATAATTTTTTACTTTGTAGATATCAAAAAATTGATTGTCAATCTGACGTTTAGTAATTTATTAGCTTTAATCAAACAAATATTATCCTTTTTTATTTAAAACTACAGTTGTGAAATGTACAATTGGTAAATTAATTGAATCGTTAGATGCAAAACCAAATCTTCGCGATATTTTTAATCTAGTTGTCAGTTTGACGTTTAATTAATTTTTAATAAAAATAAACACCAAACTGAAAACACCACATGTAGGGTATTATCAAAGGTAATACCAGGAGTGCTTCAAATTTTATCGATAATTTTTTCTTTTCCACGAAAAAATATGAAAACAAACGGATTTTATGTAAATTCGGTTCGTTTGCATGTTTTTGCCTCAATGTGCTTATTCAATTGGATTGGAAAGGGCCGCAAACTGGTTTGAACAGTCCTTTGCTATGCAACCACTTGACTTGCTATTGCCAAGCGCGTGCGTGAGTTCTTCCCTCCCACTTTGACTATTGACTGACATTGATTATTGCACAATTCAACAATTATTAAAGTGGCTTTCAAACAGGCAACATTTGGACTGCAATATTTAGCTGCAACATTGGCGACATAGACCAGCCGTCATGACATTTTAAATTTACTATATGCCGAGGCAATACCTACATATTTTGGCAATATTGCTGCAGCAGTTTGGTCGATTGTGGAAATTTACATCGATCGTAGACGGGTTACTACATAATTCGGGCAACAGCTTATATTATTTTGCTTTTATTATTATCAAAAAATGTTTTAAAGAAGCATGCATATATTTATAAATTATTATATAATTTTATTCGTCCCAAATACCTTATCAAGTTAATAAATTGATAAACCGATTGCCTGTTGACAATCTCTAGATAAGACTTGTTTTAATAGGTACACACTTGAAATGTTTGATAACGATTTGGATATCATATCGAAAACCATTAAAATTGAATTATTTCGTATATAGGTATGTCACCGATTGACAATCTAACACCGATCATAATAAATTTTGACGTATTCATTTCAGATAGATGTATTTAAAAATTGCATATCGAGTGTTTCTACCTATTTTAAAGGTCACATGAATGTAGATAACTGAATGTTTTCATTAATCATTAAGTTTTAATTTTACTTCATGAGAACCACCTTATAGGAACTTTAGGGGATTCGAACAGGGAATGAGAAATGTAAGAGATTAGAAAATTTTGCATTTGAGCATTGGGATTTTAAAATAATGGCCGGATACGAAATGCCTCCCGAAAAAGGGTTTCTTACCTGTCGCTAAAAGGGTCACATACGAATTGCCTCCTAAGCTCTAAATAAATTACCAGCTTCTAATCTTTGTACGAAGGTGAGACGTTGCCAAACTTTCGTCCTTTTATAGAATTTCGTTAATAACTCAATATTAACCATTATTTTTTGGTTTTAATATTTTGATTATTTTGATCAAAAACATAAAGACATGATAAGTATTTTATACATTTATTAAAACAAATCATCAGCAGAAACTTACAAAATTACATAATATTATCATCGCAGAAAATTTAAAAACACCAATTTTTAAGAAAATTACGACTCAAACAATAAAATTCAGTCTGCAGACTGAACTATTCAATTTTATATACAAATCATCAGAAGAAATTTACAAACTTACAAATTATTTTTCCTAAATTTGTATGACACTAGTTTCACAAATTCTAATTTATTTATTGTACCTTCTCTTAATTGTAATATTTTTTCATTTACAAAATTGATTTTTGCTGTACTTTCCTCAACAATTCTTTTTGGTACCGAGACAGAATTTATTTTAATATAGGTATTTATTTGAAATTGTAAAATAATCTCAATAAAATTATTTATATTTGGATGAGGGCAGTAGAAAGACGAGTTATACTTGGAATGGAAACTTTCACATGGGTTTGTGGTTCTTTCTAAAGATGAAGAGTGCTCAGCCCAGAGATGTGGCGGAAATTTCGAATTTTCCGATATATAATTATCCACAAGATAATCACAAAACTGAGTGACCCTTTCATCGACTGGTTTAATTTCGGACAAATCTATTGCAAAAAAATCGCCAACTTCTTCAGGATCTAAGAATGATAGGCCAAAAATATATGACAGAAAATGGGTAATTTCACTTGAGTCAGCACCTTTTTTCTGGTATTCTGGAGCTAAGCCCAGTGCTTGAAGCT
This sequence comes from Galerucella pusilla, assembly GCA_910591695.1. Classification (NCBI taxonomy): domain Eukaryota; kingdom Metazoa; phylum Arthropoda; class Insecta; order Coleoptera; family Chrysomelidae; genus Galerucella; species Galerucella pusilla. Next base: position 2,258 of record CAJUYI010005822.1, read on the forward strand.
TTCTATACCAAGCCTGACCCAAATGAAAACGACATCCACGAAGATCTGCTTCAGGGAATGCCTTACGGATACCATTATGTATAGAAATTTCAAAGTCTGAAGTTATTACTTTAGGGGATACAGGGCAATTGAGTTTAATACATTCTTCTATGATATATTTAAACACGAGATAATAAGAAGATGACTTTTTATCTTCAAGTAAACAGAAGACGAGAGGAATATAATGTCCATTTTTTAAGCCATGTATAGTGAACAATTGGGTGAAAAAGCGAGGACAGTACTCAAAAGTTCCGTCGACATACCAATTGGAAACAGTCGAAAGAAAAGAAAGATTTGAAGAACAGGATAATATAACAATGTGATTATCTTTGTCATTTTTAATTATAAAATTTTCGTTCCTATTTGTAATAATCGAAGTTGAATCGATAGCAATATGAAATTCAGATATACTTTTAGGAAGTTTAATTAAAGAATTAGTTGTTCTAGCGTAATATAAATTCTGTCTCACCCTATAGATATCGTTGGTAGTAAATGTCTCTATATTCGTCTTCTTAAGTTCTTTACATATGAGCTTCATTGGTTTTTCGTTGATATCTTCCACGGCTGCTCTTTTTATCGAATTGCTTACGGCTTTCCTATTGGACACTTCGGCAGACAACTTCTCGTGATTGTGATCTAATATCGACTCAATTATCGAATTGTCACATCCCTGCGTTTTCACAAATGCTTTGCAGGTTTTCTTAGTACATGTCCATCGCTTTACCGTATCTTTGGCCAACATTTTTTGAAAACCGAATGTGAAACCATCAATTGATATTAAAGGTTTGCCCTTTTGACTCGAACACATCGTTGATTCCATTATTTCGAATATTATAACTTAATCCACTTAAACACAATTTGAACTTAAAATTGACAAACTGATACAAGCTTTAAATCGACAAAACTGAGACAAGAACTAATAAACTTGAAGTATTTATACAAAAATTAAGTGATCACATAATTATAGAAAGAATATTTATTATAAACAACTAATTACCAGATTTAGTAGGTGCAAACTACCCTATTCATGGAATAGATTAGAGATTAGAATCGTGTTAGATCAAAACAATTAGAATACTTAGTGTAGGTACATCGGCTTTATTTTTAATGGTAAACAATTTTATTTTCTAAACAAAAATGTACACTGATTAAGTAATCACATCATTATAGAAAGGATATTTATTATAAACAACTAAGTGTACTTCGGCTTTGTTTTTAATTGTAAACAATTTTATTTTCTAAACAAAAATGTCGTACTCTGAAATATTTTGTTAACAGATTTTATGTACAGTGCATAAGAATTAGAAAAATAAAAATAGATATATATTTACCTATTCAAATTATAATTTGGCAACATTGTGTCATTATACAAAGATTAAGCACACAAAATATTACCATAAATGATTAAGGACCCGGAGGCATTTCGATTGTACCCGGGAGGCATTTCATCTATGAAAATAGGTACCTGAAAAAACGGGAGGCATTTCGATAACACCGAAAATAATTGCGGTACTGAAAAACGGACGGTCCCACCTAAGGAATTCGAAATCCCGTAAAAAATCGGTTGATAGTTAAATATTCAGACAGTTTTGTTGAATAATTTTGGAAAATGTAAGTCACAAAATATGATGATTTGTGGGCGGCACTGGACCAGGTGCTATAGACCCCCAAACCCCTAGGTTAATCCGGCTCTGTAAGATAATAATAAGTAGCAGTAAAAATAGGATATTCGGCAGGACTGGAAACATGATTTATTTCAAAATTCCATATTTTAATATTCTAAGTTTAAAAATACCTACATTATTCTGCTCTATCAGTTTTAAATAAAAGTGAAACTGTAGGTATATTCTATAATTTCACTTTAATGGCTTAGACCAAAAATATAAAACGTAACTACAATCAAAGAAATACAAGAAAGTGAACCTCTACGAACAAGTTGGAAATTTTGTAACCGTTTCCATGGTGTTTACCTACCAGTCTCTGAAGAAGATATCCTGGTTGTCAAATCGCGCGTTAGATAGTGTAAGATGTTGGTGTAGTGTAAACAGTTTTCAGTGTCTATAATCTCAGATATAATTTTGCCAAAACACTTCCAGGTTAAAACTTTATGTCTATATTTGGGTTCGTATATATCATGATTTAATGACCTATTATTATTGGGCAAGGAAAATGATTGAAGAAGATATAAAGTGTTGGGGAAAAATGGTGTCGTAAATTGAAAAACTGCAACTTTAAATGCCAATAGCAAAGTAACAAAATAACTTCGCGCCAATAACAGAGATATGTTTAGTGAGCTTGAGAGTTAGGTTAAAAACAGGAGTTAAAACAGAGTTACCTAATAAATCATCTGAAAAGGGTGAGTTCAGCTAAATTTTATGTTGAGTTTTATGCATGAAAAGAATTTTTGACGAAATTACATATAGGTAGGTAATACAAATGAGCTAGTTGTTCATATATAGGTATATACAAATCTGTTTATTTTGAAAAAAATCTATGACATAGGTAATAGGTAGGTACTCTGATTTTTACGCCGATTCATTGTGGGCTATTTATTGAGATGATTTGGGGAATGTTGGAATGGTAAAAAAAGAGTGATATGGAAATATTTAAACATGACGAAATATTCAAAGCAAACAAAGAATTGATAAAAGTATATAGTTTATTTCCAGTGGGGCATTGAACAAATCAATTTGACTTGGAAAAACTTGAAATCACTAGGAAGATGGATTTACTTATATACAGTTCATCATATCTATTTATTATTCACCAACAAAATAAATACGACCATGTCACGGCTAATACTTTTATGGCTTTATTGCATGTCATTATCCCAACTTAGATTAGGTCAGTTTCTTAGATCTTGAAAAGAACTATACCTACCTAGATTTATAGGAAGTCGAAAATGGTTAAAGATCTTAAGCATTTAATAGAATTTAAAGCACAAAATTGACATTTCCAGTAAAAACTGTATTTTATTTGAATTATTGTTTGTCTCAGTGTTTCTGCGAACAAAAGTAGGTAACAAATAATTTCAAATGTATGATAACAATTTTTACCACAAAAAATTGTTGGTTAACAGGACCTAAGTAGAAGTAAGAGGACAGAATAAGATCTTATAGGTAGGTCTTGGAGAATGTACCTATAATAGGTACATACATACCTACATACCATACACACATAATATAGGTACATACCTATAACTTCTAGGTACCTGATGTGACATTTCAATTCTGCAAAACTATAATATATATGATTATCTTCTGTACCTATGTTCCTGTGGTGTCCTTTTTTGTCAATTATTTTGAAAAATTAAACTATATCTTTTTGTGTATTTTTTATCCAGCTATTTATCAAAAACAATTGAGTTTTTCCAATTTTGGTCTCTATCTCACACTATCGGAAAAATCGACTAAACAATCAATAATCTTAAGACTAGAAAAAACTTTGTCAGCAAATTCTTCAGGTTAATTCACAGTAGGTAATTCATATTCTTGATAAAATGTAAAATAGAAAAAATATTTTTTGTATGACATTCTGACAATATTATAGTCCACTTATCTACTAGGAATGGGATTCAGTAAGTTGAACGCTCCAGGCATGGTTTTATCAGGGTAGATATCAAGGATAGCGCTATTTCGGAAAAGTTGTTAATAAAATGCTTTTGGTGCTACTTTTTTTGTGATTTGATAATTTACATTTTAAAATATTGAAAAGATTGTAGTTCAATTTCCTTAAATAATTAACAAAAAAAATCTAAGAATGATAGAGAGTCTTAAAATTATTTATTGGTAAAATATTTTTTAATTGTCTAAATTTATATAAAATGTTTATTATATGCGAAATGATCAAATCCCATTATAAATTCTAATTATTGGTCCATTATTAGGTAAACCCAGATATTTCATTTTTGTTTCAGGTGTTTCACTGCCAGCACTTACTCACAGGATACCAACAAATTGTGGGGAGTGCAGAAGCAAAAATTATTATTAAGGTAAGTGCTTCTAAAAAGAATTAGTCCAAACGAATATTTTGAGAATAAATACCTAGTAGGTAATCACTTCGTAAAAGTTTCAAATTTCTTATTCAAGTGTTTTTTACGACACTATTTTGCATTTTTAAAAAACTGTTTAAATTATTGGTCAAAAACTACAAGGTTACTCTAGGTCAGCCACTAGGTAATCAGTATTTAAAAGGAAATTTATTAAACAAGTCGTTTGTGGTTACATTTCTTTGAAGAAAAAGCGGTGCAAATTGAAATATCGCAAAAAGACTTCAATTCTCGCACACAATCGAAACCCACTCAGTCCAATTTATGCCAAATTTAATCTAGGTAGGTATATAAACTATAAAAAGCTTGAAATTTAATATATTCATCAAGGTTCATTGAAACTTAAAATTACATCATCAATATAGAATAAATATTCCTGCAACCACAAACTCGTTTAATTTTTATTATTAAAACCATCAGTATCAACTTGATAAGTAGATTCAAATTAGATGCGAAAGAGATGTGTTGATAAATAATCAGTCTTCTCTAATTTTCATAAAATAACTACAAATTAATCTCATAATCTAATCTATTAGAATAAACATCTCCATTTATATTTTCTGTGTCTATATGATTAATTTTCACTTAAACCTAGAAAACCTTTAATTGTTAAATATCCCCATAAAAACTTGTATGCTGCAGTAATAAATTGAATTGTATCCACAACATTTCAACTCTAACTAAATTTCTGTGACAAAGTGATTTTCCGCACTTAAAATCTCAATTTTCCTTCAATAAGCAGAAGAGTTTTCCGTTCACTATTTCATCAACAATGGGTTAGGTATCAAGAAAACAAAGAATCCCAGTGTATTTCAAAGAAAAATCCAAGACTTACCAATTATATTAGAAGATATATCCAAAAGATCCGAAAACCTATCACTATCACAGTCAAATTCAACATGCACATCACTGAAAATCTTATCAATCGGTCATTTTTATCAAAAACAAAAACCAATACAGTGTATATTCGATACCTTCACGTTTAAAAACACGGACATACTAAATGTTGGAAGCAAAGCTTACATCGGTCACCCCTAGCAACGAACTTCGGTAGAGTTCGACAAAAATCGGTGAATAAATAATGTTGATTGGCTAGGATGTGAATAACAGGCGGAGTTAGGTTTTCTGGGCGTGTCGATATAGTTGAAGATGTTTTAATTTTGTATTCTTTAGGGTCGGCTTGAAATATATTTACTTATTTTACTTGTTAGAGTCATGACTGTCGACATATTTTGAGTACGCAGCTACTCTGTTAGATCCTCAATATTTAATAGAAATCTACTGGATGATGATGTTAATAATAAATAGGATATCAGTAACACCTAGTAGTATACGATATTTGATTATTAAAGTTAATTTGCGGTAAGCTCGATATTTTTCTGAACTTTTTCAAAAGAAAAAATATTCAATGATCTGGGAAGTGGGAGATCATCCAATGAGATAAAGCTTCTAACAAAACACTACTATTTGACAAAATGGCGACCACAAATCAACGAGCCACGCCTCTTTAAAGATTGTCTGCCCCTTTTCATGCTCACGTCTGGCATTGGTTCTATCTTCTTTTTTTGTTTGGGATTTAAACTCATCTTGTCTGGTTAGTTCTTTTGTTTTGGTATCACATTAGTCCGTTTCAAATATTGAAAGTTGCTATTAATTTGGTCGATATGTAAATTATGTGTGCGCAACATCTGGAATTCACAGAACTTCACTGGAATTGCATTTCTTCTTGTTTTGGAAAAGCTCTTCAAATAATTCCCAAATAAGTTTTCTTCAAACTATACAAACAATAATTAATTTTTAATATTGTTATTTTGTGTTAACCCACAAAAAGTGGAAACGTTACGCTACTGATTTGATGTCGAATGTCAATTTTATAATATGGCGTTAGTTTTGACAACAAGTTCGCGCATACGACTGCAACTTCAAGTGGCTTCTTCTTGCGTGAAACGGAGTCTACATATGTAATTTGATTCCCAATATTTTAGTTATAATTACATAAGTTTCAGGTATGTGTAGGTAGGTTTGCTTTCCATTTTCATTTTACCTGCTGTCTAATTGTCTAATTGTATCTAATTACCTATTTGGTTCATGGGAAGCAATGAGACTTTATTCAGTCTTCGTAATTGTTTAGGTATTATAGACAACATAAAGTTTCTACAAAAAATATTAACTAAAACACAGAAAGAAACATACCTACCTATTATTATGGATCGGGATATTCTTTACAGAGCATTGATATGTCTAGCAAAAGCTGAAGTGGGAGGTAACAATGAAAATGAGTTTGTGCGCATGGGGGCGGGCTCGCCACCACGTATGGCGCTTACTATACCTAGTTATTATCTAATAATTAATTAGTTAGGTATTTACTTTTCAAGCTCTGAAAGTGATACTCGCATGCTTTTAAAGCTCGCCTTGTAAATACACTTTGCGAGTGTGGCGCGTGCAATATTTTTTTTACAGCCACCAGTAATTTGACAATAATTAATAGGTGTGATGAAGAGAGAAGTATAACATCGTCTTTATATTGTAAATAAACTATAGCAAGCAGGTGTGAGCATATTACATTTTTTCGTCGACAAAAACCAACTATTTAAAACGCTTAAAAAAGTGTCAAACAATAAAGAAAACAATATAATCGGATGTTAAATGAAGAACTTAATCAAATTTTCGAGTTGATAAATAACTGAATTAGAAGTATATTAAAAAAACACCGAGTGTGATGAACGTAGCAAATTCTGCAAAAAATTCAATTATATACGAACCTCTTTTAAACAGCTCCGCAAAAACTCATCTCAACCGATGATCCTTATCGTCTATATACATTTACAACATCAGATCTCATTATAGTCCACCCCATTATCATTTTCTTTCTCTACCCCGAACTTCCAGCATCCAAAAACGAAAAACAAAATACATTCGCTCGGAAAAATAAATCAAAAGTGCGGAGAATTTATGACAGAGAATGGAGCGAGCGCAAAAGTTGTGTCGCACAATAGAAACGAGGAGAATTCTTTGGGAAAACTTCAGCTATTTTCCGCTGAGGGCAATTTATTTTTCCCAGAGCTCGGCCGGCAGAACTCTTATCTAAACAGCAGCGAAAATAATATCGCACTGATAAAACTCTGCTGTGGTGGCATCGGTACACTCCAGGGAATCGAATCCGGAAAGATAATTCATGTACGTAGAAATTTATGCGACGTGGAAAAATTTTTGGTGTGTGAAATAGCAGCTCCCGGCACAACGTTTGCATTTTCTGCCAATCTGAATGCTAAATAACATTTTTTTAAAGCGGGAGATCGATGATATCATGTTTATATCTTATTATATTTATATCTACATGGTGTCCAGGACCTTAATGTGAAAAATTCGGAAGCAAGTTGATGGAGTAAAATATAATAGAAGTTGATATACCTAAGTACATTTTTGTAATACGAGCCTTCGTTTCGGAGCTTTGGAAACACTTGTTATAATACGTCGATTTTTGCGTACTGTTCGTTAAGCAGTAATTTGTTCCTAGCTCCGGCAAAAGATTATGGATGATCGGTGGAGATGACAAAATCCCCCAAAATAACTACCCCTCCCCAGTATTCAGCATACAAATTACTCATTAATTATTCCATTTAAGAAATTAAGAAATTTAGCCAATAGATATACCTACCATTAATCGACCCAGTCTTAACATATGGATTCAAATCCTGATGGACGCTCACAAAAAAGCAGAAGAGCAAAATACAATATGCGGAAAAGAAATACCTGAGAAAACTTCAGAAGATAATGAGAAGGACCAAATAAGAAATACAAAATACGAGAAAAATTGGGGGTACAGCCAATATTGAACTTTATAGAACAACGACAACTAGGCTGGTAGAAACACATTCAAAGAAGTTAAAAGCAAAAATACAAATAAAAATAAAAAAGGAAGACCAAGAGAAACATGGAATACAGCAATGGTTATAATTCTACAAGGCAGATGAAAAACATAGGAAGAGGCTAAAACGCTAACAAAAAGCAGGAAAGAATGGAAAATTCAAACAGATAGCGAAAAAGTTTAATCGGGCATGCGATTTGCACAAGTACGACAAGGATAATATGAGAGAAACTACTTGAAAGAGAGAGAAAAATAATTGTGAGCAATTGACGATGGGCGTATTTAGTTCCAGAGGCTGGAAGAATGTTCATCGCCCCCCTATTTTAACCGCTGTTGCCAGAAGCGCAGATTAATTTGTAAAAATGATATTTTGTGTAAAATAGGGGGCGATGAACATTCTCCCAGCCTCTGGAACTAAACACGTGATTTTTAAAACTGCTTCAAGTCCCTATTAATGAATTATTGGGAACATTAATATAGCTGAATAATGTACGGTCGACGGAAAAAGATAATTAAGAAATGAGTGTTGCGAAATAGTTATTTTCCTAACAAGTGCGGAAAGTGATACTTTCCCGCACGCGACTGCAGTTGACCCGAACGACGCGAAGCGGAGTTCGGGCAAGCGGTCAAGTGCGGGAAAGACACTTTACGCATGAGTTGGGAACATTATTTTTTCTACGACCGTATATACGAAAAAGTATACCAATGGGTTGGTGATTTTTAAAGTTATTTTATTTCAACATACATAATATACAAAACTTTAACCAAAAACTATTAATTATTATAAATATTAATATTAAAAACACAATTTGTTGCATTCTGTAAATTACTTAAAATTGCCGGTACAGTGGAGTTATTTGGTGTTAACTGGTAAGTATATAGATGACGTCGATGAGGATGGCATCGGTTGCAGGTCACATAAAGATGACGATCACGGTGACGGCAGCGGTTTCAAGTTATTTGTAAATGGAGGAATTTTATTTGAAATATTTTTCTTATGTAGTTCTGATATATTTCTTTGATAGTTGTTTTGTGACACTACTTTAAAGAATGTACAGGGTAATATCAAAATATCTTCATTTTATATTTTCAAAAAAATTAAAATGCAACAAAAAGCTAGAAAAGATGTAGATTTTATGTGATGGACTATTTCGTAAATATTTATTTACCTGTTGCAACAATAGTTATAGCTTCCGAAGTAAAAATCTATCTAATAAGGTCAAAATTTGCATAATTTTACTTTTCCGCACTAGTGCGGGAAAGTGACACTTTCAAAACTAAAATGCGTGCGGGAAAGTGGGTTAAAACGCACGGTCGTAGAAAAAGAAAATATAAAACAATGTTCAAAATTATTATACGAAAAATTCTCACACTGGGGTAGGTATTCTACTTATCGTCGAAATAACCTGTTATTTTGGCTACTGATTAATATTCATCTGTCATTCTAAAAGTAGGTTCAATAGATCCAAATCCATTTTATAATGAAACTATATAATAAAAAAACGCCTGAAGATGAAAAAATGTATTGTGCTAAACTTTAAGTTGAAATACAAATCATCTCGAACAGTAAGCCTTATTGCCAGAGACGTTATTTATATTTCTTCGCTAACCCCAACCCCTCACATCTGTATACACATACCTCACTGTGTTATTTATAAGATGCGACATAGGGATTCCTGTACAAAACTGTCAAACGCAAGCCAACTTTTTTAACAAATAGCGTTCATGAAAAATAATAACAGATTCGGAAAAGTCGTTGAAAAATAAGTTCAAATGCACTTTTAATTTTCTTAAATTTGCTCTGGTTTAACAAAAAAATAGATAGTTTTGTTTGAAAAAGTCGAACTCCATTTTCATACCACTTTCGAATACTTTCAACCGCGTAGGAGATAGCCAGACGAGTAGAAGCACGGGAAATTTGAAAGTTAAACGTATCGTGGTTCGATTCCCCGCTGTGATGTTTTCAGTATTCGAAAGTGTTATGAAAATGGTGTACTACTTTTTTAAACATAATCATACATGTTTCAGAGCAAATTTGAGAAAAATAAATGTATACATTCGAACTTATTTTTCAACGACCTTTCCATATCTGTTATTATTTTTTATAAACGTTATTTGGTAAAAAAGTTAGCTAGCGTTTGACAGCTTTGTACAGGAATCCCTATGTCGCATCTTATAAATAACATAGTGTATACAAAATTGTATAAGCCAAAAGAATCCCAAATTTTACAATTTAAAAAAAATATTTAAAAGATCAGAACTCTGCCTGCAGCAATCAAACTCAATTATTAAAAATATTTCTCTACTGGTTGTAGGAAGACTAGCAAATTCACGTATTTTACTTTTTTGTTGTCCTGTTAACACCCATGTTTCACATCCATATGTAAGTATTGGTCGACATATTGTTTTGAATACTTTTAATTTCGTTTCCTTAGATATTTCTTTTTTGTTAATAAATTTGGTATTTATGGCATAGTATAGTTTGTTAGTTTTAACTATTCTATTATTAATATCTGCTTCCTGTGTTCCGTTTTCGTCTACTATTGTTCCAAGGTACTGAAAATGTTCAACTTGCTTTATTTTGTCTGTATCTATTCTTACATTTATTTCCTCTTTGTCGTCTCCAATGACCATAACTTTTGTCTTGTTTTTGTTTATTTCCATTCCCATGTCCATCATTGCTGCATTCCACACATTTATGTTTTCTTGTAGCTCTCTTTCATTTTTTGCTATTAATTATAACATCGTCTGAAAATGCTCCTTCACTGATGTATACCCTGCACAATTGTAAATGTCCCACACATACTTTTTTACTTAGGCACACAAAACAAAACTCTTGTGATATTACTACAAAAAATTCTTCGTGTACAATTTTTTGAATTGTGTTGTTTGAAACGCCCAATGATGCTCCAATGTCGATCTTCTTGGATCAGTTTACGTCCATCATCGGCGCAATTAATCCGTCCACGTTAAAATTCTCCATACCAACGAGAAGTTGTTGACTGATGTGCTGAAAACAGAAACTAACTCGACAAGGCATTCTTGTTGATAGGTACAGCTCTGAACTAAGCGGTCTGAAACTTTGACGTTAAGTAAACGAAACATGACAATTGATTTTGACATATGATTTTTGTTGACAGGCGCCAATAAGACCACTCTCGTCTCGAACTAGAAAATCTCATTATAGTAGCTCTATTTTATTTTTCCATTACTAATATACGAGATATATTCTAAATTTCATACTTATATTCAAGTATTATTACATTTTCCTGTAACGCTTTATAAGTTTTGAAATAGATATTTACGATATAAGTGTCGTAAAGTTTCATTTTACTTGATGACCCATCGAATATCGTAATATGAATTTACGATATACGAATATAGTACAATATTTTACCTATACTACCAATAATGTTAATTATTTACTAAAAATTAGTCAATATTCCTGAAATTAATGATATTAGAATCATGTAACAAGCAAGCGTTGCGCTCATTGTTGATTTATTTTGCGAACTGTCAATTTTGACGCGTTCACTTCAGCTTGGTATAATTTCATCGACATGAGCTCCGACTATGAAAGTGTAGATTCTGATATAGAACTTTCTGCAAATAACGCAATACAAACCCTAGTATCCGCTAAATCCCGCAATAGATACGAAAAAGAATATAAGCGATTCGAAGACTGGTGCATTCTGCAAACTGTCAACTGTGACATGATTTTTCCTCCTACCCACCTTTTTCTGAAAATTTACTTATGACACAAATAGGTAACGAATATAATCAAGAACACAAGAATTATTTATTAAACAAATTTATCAATATATGTTATACAATTAAGTACATAGTATTGTTTAACCATATTTTAGAATTATTTATGTTAATATTGAATGTGCAGTTTTGAGCAGCACTTATATGAACACCATTGGAAGAAGATAGGGTTTGAACAGGAGCTCTAGTATTTGAAATATTTTCGCTTAGCACATTGTAATGGTGGTAACTTCTAGAAGTGCTTGATTTTGATCAAGTTCAGGTTCTACATTATTTCCCATAATTTGATCAGAAATTTTTCTTTTTTCTGTGTAAGATTGTTCTACATAACCTTCTGCGATATTGGTTGATTTCCAACCACCATGCTGTTTTAGAGCTAAAATATCCCCACCAGCGTTTACTAACAGAGTTGCTGAAGTTCTTCTGAAACTGTGACCTGTGTAATGTTTGGCATTTGGAAGATTGAGATATTCTGCAATTTTTTGTGGTATTTTGGATATACTATTTTTTCCAACCACTTGATTTATACATTTGCCTGCTTTAAAGCATTCCAACAATCGTTTATGCTCAGTTTTAGGACGTAGACAGATATACTTTTTAACGATTTGAACAAAATTTGGGCCGTTACCTGTTGTAGTATTGATAACGAAAGTTCGTTGTTTATACGTTTTTGAAGTGTGGATATTTATCTTTCTCTTCAATATCATCCATAGTCATTTTAATAAGCTCATCACATCGACATGCTCCAGAAATTCCAATAACAAGAACTACCTATGAATATTTTATATCAAAAATTAAATTATTTGCATGGGATTTCATTTCTTACCTTCATTAATAAAAAAACATCATCGGGGGCTTCCATTAAGAATGTATTTATTTCTTCTCTTGTAAAAGTTTTAGCT
>CAJUYI010005823.1:0-14879 GCA_910591695.1 Galerucella pusilla
GTATCTTCCTGCGCAATCACTTGTTTATTTTATTGTAATTGTTTTTCCTCTGTGACGAGCAGTTGTGTTTTGAATTGTGCTTCCACAGTGACATTCACTTTTCTTTAAAGATCTGTTTAATTTTTGCCATGAATCCCGAAACAATTTAAAGAGGACGAGAGAATAACAGTTTTCAATAATTTAAATATGGTTTTCAAAAGGTCTTGAGTATTGGTGACCAGCAATGGGCTTGTGCAAGCAGAAAGTACAAATAATTTGATCTTAAACTTTGTTTTACTTTTGGCAAATGTAATGTAAGTTTAACAGTTACAAAATATGTACAAGAACATTTTCATGTTGCATTTTTGAAGGACTTAAATCGCCAAATTGTTAATTCTTCCTGTAAACGAAAAGATGTAGAGAGCCTGCCCGAAAATAAATTTCAGAAATAACATACACATGACGCTGCTTGTGCCAGAAGAAACATTTATAGCGTTTGTAGAAAAATTAAGCCTAATTTACTGAGAAACATCGAAGAAACTTTTAACTTACTGGATCCAAATCTCTAGAGGTGAGCAATTTTAATTGAGTTATATTAGAAGTGAACAGATATAGTGTTTGCGATTTTTTATGTTATGCTTCAGTTGATATTTTTTGTAGAAACTATACGTTGTGAATACTTTGTCTGTGAAAATCCATTATTAAAAACTAAATGTCATTGATTTGCGGAATGAAAATTGCTATTAAATAGCAGGTATAGTACATTCAATAGCCTTCTTGGTGTGCGTCATCGTTTGTCACGTATATCCGGGTTTTCGGTATGTCGTTCATTTTATTTGCTATTTTGACATATAGCTTACCTTAAATTTTATAAATAAGGTCATCAAGATCGTATTCAGCCAAATTCGAAAAGGCTATGAAATTAATAATTATCAGCTACTTTTTCTAACTGGAAATACTTGTTTTACCGTATATCTAGGCATATGTTTATATTATTTAAATAAATATAACAATAAGATTAATATTCACTTTTCATAAATCACAAAGTACAGATCTGACGAGAGTTGTTAGTGGGACATTAGAAAAAGACGTAAGACACATTTCCGCTATACGAAAGGCACGTCTGCATTCTATTTTGAATGCTGTATTTTCTCCCGATTGATAGGTCGCGCTTGCGCGTATTCTTAACATCAACTAATCAAATTTTTCAAGTCAAAGATTAGGGTTAACGTTTGTAATACATTTAAACGGTTCATTATTGTGATATTTTTATTAGAATTAATCACAGACCTGCCTTTTTCCATTCCTTTTAATGTAACGTGCTAGGACATTAACAATCGATAACGCACACCAAAAAGGTTATTATATGAACTCTAATCCAAAATGTCGGGAACCCAATTACACTTTTTTTCTGACTGGGCACCCATCAATAGCTCGGTAACCAAAGGGCAAAACGCAAAATTTTCATTCTGACAAATTAATTTGTTTTAGCCCCCCGAATCATATTAGAAAAAGACGAGCGTCAACTTTGAAGCACCCTGTATAACCAAGTCCAAGTACAACGATTAACAATTAACTTCATTTGTCATTTTATGACTCTATATTTTCATTGGTGTCGTCAAAATTTTTAGATTCCAATCTCTCGTTAACAATTAACTATCAAAGCGCCCGGTGGTATCATACGAATAATTCCCCAAATGCTTAGCAATTTGCCAAAATTGCACCTTGCCCGTTTACGAATATACATATACTCGTACATAACCCATCAGGCCCCACGGGTTTAAAAATCTTCCCCTTTAGCGCCAAATTACAAAATTATATCCAAAATTACGACATGAAGGCGATATCTAAACTTAGTTATTAGTACCTCTTGATAAGTTCAATAGGTGTAAACTGAAAAGTATCGTGTTTGTATTAAATTGTTATAATTTTTTTTTTGGGGAAAATACCTACACCTGTCTTTGAATATATTGTGTGGATGATTTGAAGAAATATACCTCGACTACCCTAAAAGATGAAATATCGCACACCTGCAAAACGAAATGTAAATGTTTACCCAAATATAAATTTAGATATTTTTCATAACTGTCTCTTTAATGGAATGCCGATTCATCTTTTGAAATTGAATCATTAAGCCTTAACATTTTTCTTGAAATAATAGCTACTCGAATTGGCCATTCAAAATTCAAATTAAAATTCATATAAAGATGTATAATATTAATTTACAGTACAAAGTTGTATCCTTAGATACGTTATTAAAATCTGATAACAAATAACACAGTGGACTAGGTAAGTTGGGAATTCTGAAACCGTTGGCGATACTTGACACTGAACACAGCTTTTACTACCCCAGTACCAACACTAAAGGCGAATTTACATGGGGATAGTAGCTAAAGCAAGCAGCTAAGGCAAGCAACTAAAGCCAGTTACTGAAATTTGGTTACTTCCCATTTAGTATTTGTCTACACGACATTTTAACTCGTTCTGTTCAGTCACTTAAAGAAAAAATGTATAGTTTTATTGTGCGAGAAAATAAGTAACATAGTAGAACATAAACAAAAGAAAAAGAAGTGTATATGGATAAGAAAATGGTTTGGTCGTAGAAATACTCAAGGGTTAGGTTAATAGGGTATTTGACAATTTTTTTTAAACACCATTAGAAGATTGTCTGGCCTCAGTTAAGTACTCCAAATTTTTTTCAAATTTTTTACTAAGCGGGAAAGTTGCCAAAACCAACTTTAAAAATTTTATATTTAAATAGCGCGCCAAAACGCGCTGATTTTTTATGACGTCAGTGATCTTGTCGCTCCGCCTACCGCATCCCGAGCGACAAGATCACTGACCAGCCGAATCGGAACCATCGGCTCGACCTGCGGCCGCCCACCTGAGCTGGCCTATAAGAAACAAGCAAGCAGCGAGACCTCTTACGTCACAATAAACTCACATATTTTCCCGCGCTGAGTAAATATTTGAAAATTACCATTTTTGTTAAGTTAATAAAAAATCACTGGTTTAATTTATTTGTGTGAAATATTGATTTCTGGCATAATAGTACCACAAAGTACCTGCTCCGACTCTTTTTTAATTTTTTCCGCTCATAGGAAAATACCCTATTGCCTATTCGTGCCAATATTACATTGAAGCTGAAACTCTAAATGGTTCCGGATCCCAAAACTGTCCTTCAACCTCCCTCTTCACTAGTTCATCTGCTATTCCATTTATTTCTATTCCAGTGTATCCTGGAACCTACAGTAAGGTGACAATTTTGCTCTTGTCTATCTAGTTTGAGTTTTCCCATACCATTTTAGATCAGTATTTTAATGGTTGCTTGACTATCCGAGATGATGATAATCCTTTACTCCGTATAATAATAATAATAGTAATGCTAATAATGCTGAGTTTGTATCAAATAATTTTACATCAAATATACAATGTGTGTCATTGTAAATATGTCAAAATAAACGGAAGATATTGTTGGCAATTTTGCAAAAAGACGCCAAGAGCAGATGGTACCTCTCTTTAAAATTTTTCAATATTCTCAATTGGCTGTTTTATGTCATATACCTTCCGAAAAGAAGAAGTACTAATATATTTTACTAAAATACCATGAACCGTTTATCAAATTGGTAGCTTTGTTATTTTCTAATTCAAAAGCTTTTCGGAAAATAGTTTCAGTCAGGCTCTGTAAGGCTACCTATAAAGATCTCACTTGTCTTGGTTTATTAACTATATCCGGTGTCAGAGCTCCAATTTTACGTCAGGTTATGTTTGAGCGACCAGGTGTCGCGACGCAAAAGATCTGACCGTTACGCGTTAAGTTACGCTACGTTATGTTACGCTGCTTCGTTATGTGCCTTGCTTGCGTGCTTGTGCTCTCTCCTTAGTCTCTCTCTCCTTCACGAAGCAGCGATTCATATGCTACGGCCGGGATTCGAACCCGGGCCGCCCGCGTGGAATGCGAGCCTTCTACCACTGAACCACCGATGCTATATTAAAATTCTATGCAAAGCTGGTATTCGCAGTGCTGGTGATCTACTTGAATTTGTTCGAATAAATTTTTACTAGCACATTTACTTTTCGAAATACAGGGTGTTGAAATTTTGAAAACTTGAATGCTTTAATTCGATAACTTTAAAATGGATGGATAAATTGATTGGACATTTGGCAGGTTGATATTAAATGTAAAAGGGCATATTTTGAAAGAAATAGTAGTTTGTGCAACTAGTGTGTATATGATGGCCATATCGCACGAGGACGAAGTTTTAGCACGACGCCGCAGGCGGAGTGCTCAATCGTTCAAGTGCGATATGGACAATCCACACGAGTCGAACAGCATATTTTTTCTACGACCCACTTAAGAAAAAAATTTCTATAAACTGTAATATAACTTCAAATTGAAAATTTAACAATTCAATTTTATGTTTCTACTAATTTTGTGGTAAATGTACAGTTCTTGAATGTCCACTTTGTATAATGCTACGGTTTCTCTTTTTAAATATACGATGCTGTTATAAGTAGATGTTGCCAGTCGGACTCCCTCAAGAAGGGTACCGTACCATTATCTATAATAATGAATATTCTGCTAAATATTTCAAACGTCTACCTGTTGTCGTTATTAATAACAAGCAAAATAATTATTTAAAAATAAAATTAACAATAAAAAAAACTTCTGCACGGGGAATCGGTCCCAGGTCTACCGCGTGAGAGTCTGGTTTGCTTACTACTCGACCACCGAGGAATATGCAAATTGTTTATTTATAACGTCAGATGTATTACATAATTTTTGATTAAAAGGAATTAAAGTTCCTACCGTGTGTCCCGCGACACGTTCTACCTTTTTTGTGTTCCGTAGACATTCTTTCAGACGGTACTCCTGAACAAATTTCAGGGTGGTATCTTCGTTCCAGCGAGGTACAGCCATTTTTCTTGTATTTAAATAAAATGACACCACTAAAAAGACCTGTCTAGACGTGTTTAGAGCGAATTGTAGTAAACAAATTACGAAGTGGGGGTACCTACTTGTTCCAGTAAATAGAATCGCTTTCTATATACTTGACTAAAATTCGCCTCTACACTTTACACTATTTTACGAGCCTTTCGACAGCTAAGTTTTCTTCTTCAGTTAACCTCCAGTCTTAATATCCCATTAAAATTTTATAGTTTATTATTGATTCGTTCCAAACATCAAAGATAATGTCTGTCTAATCGAGTTTTGTTGCGTTATCAATGGAACATCCTTCATTTTTATTACTATATAGGAAGTATTGTCGTCGGTCCTTAATATGTGTGCAAATAAAATTTTGAATTAATCTGAGCGCTTGAAGTGGGTGAAAATCGAGCTTAACATAAATGGAACACCCTATATTTTATTTCTTTATTGTATTGTTACCGGTCCTAGTCAAGAGTACAAACTTTGAATTCAATCGCTTGAAGTGAGTCAAAATAGAGTCCAAAAGTCACAAACATATTAAAAATATATAAATTGGAATAATATTCCATATTTTTGAAAAATGTACTGTCTACTAGTCATTGAGTTCAGAGTAGTTCTAAGAACGTTTGGGTTCCAGAGAAATAATAAGTGTTTTCTGGCATGATATCATTCTTTGTTCTTTTCCAATCACATGTTTGACTCATCTAATTTTTCTTTAATGCATAAAACGAGATCTAATTTGTTCTTTTTTGTGATTGATCTTTTAAACGACAATACTGTCTATTGTGACTCTATCCAAATTAAATTACCTACCCCTTTAAGTTCATATCTTCAAAGAATTTGATAATTTGTTATGAAGTAATTTTATTTAAAGCCACTTGGACACATAAACGCAAATCCTAGTGTTTGTAGTCTGACTCCTTCCACATTGAGAATAAACTTCGAGATCAAAGGATCTAGTCCCCAGAAAATGCAGTCAATGGTTTCGAATACTCTATTTTAAATGCAGCAGCAAGCGAGTGTGAATAACTGCTTCCAAAGGATGCAGAAATGCATTTCTCTTCGTGAAGAATACTTTAAAATACAATACCGTAGCTCTATATGCAAAATATAAAAGACAACCCTCGTATTTCCACAGTACATCATTTGATGTTTCGGTACAAAATCGAAATAGAATTCTAGCGCGTTTACTTTAAAGTAAATGCGATTGACATGGAATTTCATTGCAAGCATTGAAACTAATTAACTTTTAAAGCCTTCAACAGCAAAAAACAGTTTAAGCCCGGAAAAACTGTATAAATTATGGCGGGGTAGTTAACAATTCGGAAGATTAATGTTGTTTATCGTGAAGTTTACACAATACTACATTTCGATAAACTTCACAGTCCTGCAGCATACATTCTGTCCCGAAAATACCGAAATCTGACCATTTAAAAACCACAAATGCTAAAACTCAATCATGTAAGACATGCTAGAACGAGTCAATTCCAGTTCCACACGTATGAAACCCATTGTAACTGGTAATGGAACATGTGCTTACGAGTTTGAAATGAAAAAAGCACTTCTAAAACGACGTGACGTGAAGCTGAATTTCGATTTTTCTAGGTGGGTTTTGGAGAAATTTTAACAATAGTATATTAAAGTTTAAGTGGATATAAAACACGCGCGATTTTTCGAATAGATCAAGTGTTTTAGAGACCAGTTATCCACGAATACTTTACGCTATTTTTTTATTGGTGCACTTTAAAATTATAAATACTGGTAGGTATTTATTACTACTACAACAACAAGAAATGGAAATAAGAACTAATAATGTAAAATAGTTGAATTGCGTTGTCATGGAAATGAGGAAAACATAAACTAATTTGCATTTTGATGGAAGTTTAACCTCATTGAGTCCTAAGAATGTTAATAGTATTAATTTAAATACCATTTCCTCCGATTTGAAAACCATTTCCTCCGATTTGAAAGTCGAAGTGTTAATATCTCAAACAATACCAACTGTACTCTCCATTTCCATTTATGAAATTGAAATTGCTAAATATTGTTCGAATGGAGGTTTTGACGTTATAAATTACTCCTGTCAGATCAATAATAAAATAATTGTCATTTAGACTTCGTTCTCGAGTTGTTGATGTTGCCATGGTAACTTTGAAAAACGCGCGTGTTTGAAAGCTCGATTTAAACACGCTGAGGCGTGCTTTAAATAGGTTAAATGATTCACCAATAAAAAATAGTATATTAAAGTATAAGTGGATATTAAGGTCTTTAAAACACCCGGGTTTTTGAGCACGACGGAGAAGCCGTAGTGCTCGAAATAGAGCAAGTGTTTTAAAGACCAGTTATCCACGAATACTTCACGCAATTTTTTTTTATTGGTGCACTTTGAAATTATAAATACTAGTCTATTACTACTACAAAAAGAAATGGAAATCATAGAAGGAAATAAGAACTAAATGTCAAATGGTTGAATTCGTGATGTATATGATGTATACCTTGCGTTGTCATGGAAATGAGAAAAACATAAACTAATTTGTGTTTTAATGGAAGTTCAACCTTATTGAGTTCTGTGAATGTCAATAGTATTAATTTAAATACCATTTCCTAAGATTTGAAAAATCGAAATATTAATATTTCAAACAATACCAACGGCACTTTCCATTTTAATTTATAAATTTGACATTGTTAAATATTATCGAATAAAAGTTTTGACGTTACAAACTACACCTGTCAGATCAATAATAAAATTGTCATTTAGACATGATTTAGACCATAGATTTAGACTTCGTTTCTCGAGTTGTTGATGTTACTACGGTAAATTTATAGCACGTGCGTTTTTTTAAATTCGATTTAAACACGCTGAGGCGTGCTTTAAATAGGTAAAATGTTTCACCAATAAAAAAAACTATATATCGGTATATCAGAGAAATAAAAATATATAAGAGATTTTCTAGGGCTACCAAGTAAAAAGTATTTCAAGAACTTCTAATCAAATTTTTTTTTATTTGAAGATCAAACTTACCCAGTGAAGCTGTTACTGAAAATCACTTACCTGCAAACAGAAAAATCGGTTGAAAATATTTCAATAATTCTCTGAGATTACAAATATTAAAAGTAGACAAACATTATTTGTTTATGCTCTCAGTATATATTCCAAGCAACGATGTATTAAAGATAGACCAGCCTTCACACATTATTACAATGTTTTTTGTCGCAATATATATCATTTAAAAAGGATTTATTTAAAGTATTCTATGAAAATTATTTTTAGTCTAACTAATGTACGTTATTGATTTTTTGTTTGAATAAGTGAAAATCATATAAAAGATCGTATCTCATAGACAAATGATTTTTTTTAGAGATACCTATACAGGATTTTGAAGTTAAAGCTATAGCACAATATACCACAGTATACTGTGGCTATAGTCTGGCCGTTCCCAAGAAAAACCGCATGTAAACAAAAACCACGCATGATCTATTTCAAGTGGTGACTACAACCCGTTGAGATTTAATTAATGCACAAGTCAAAGTAAAACTGCACTAAGAGTTTTAACAAGGATTCCAAAAGGACATTGTCGCCTGAATGGGCACCTAAAAAAGCTTAAAATAGTGGACGAAGAAGAATGTAGATTCTATGGCATGGAAGAAGAAACCTCCATGGACATACTTGCGAATTACACCGCAATTCAGAATCCACCGATTCACCTTCTTCTAGGTAGCGACGTCACTCAGCGATTTCGACCAAACCTATTCTGCGCAGATGATAGTTTAGCCTACAGTGACCAAAAAAGATTGAAGTTATCTCTCTGTACATGTTTAGCATGGCTTTTGCTTTGAATGATGAAGAATGGCTTATTTTTATTGACCTGCTAGAGTAGTAGTACAGGGAATGAAGCTCAAAAAAAGGTAAAACCTCGCAATTTTTTCGTCCAGCATGGATTGACTTGAAATTTCAACAGGAGGTAGGTGATAGCTCAAGGATGATCAAAATCTATATCGAACCGAAGGGCGCTAAACGGTTTTTAGGGGTGAAAACTACCCTTATTTGTCAAAAATCATGAAATAACATTTTAAACCTGAAAATGGGTAAGATTTGGTTTGGGTAAGTTGAATAATGATTGTTTTGAGCTTTGGAATACAATTTCATCATATTTCAACCCTTAAAAAGCAGCCTCTGTTACAGCTTAATGTAAAAAAAATCACGAATCCTTAAAAAATGATTTCGCCTCTGATTGATTTGCATAAAAATTTGGGATTAGGCTCAACTCACCCTCTGCTTTTTATATCATGTCATGCCGACGAACCCTGATTGTTTCTTAGGAGTTAAAACTACCCCTAAATGTAAAAAATTAAAAAATAGCATTATAAATCTTAAGATAGGTGAAAATTGGTTTGAATTAGTAAAATGATGAATTTGTTACATTTAAAATTACAATTTTATACTTTTTCAACCCTTAAAAATCAACTGTTATAAGTGTTAGGTATATGTAAAAAAAAATTTTTGCCAAATGAAAAATAATTAATGCTAATAGGGATTTGCTCAATAATTCTGTTATAAAAAAAATGTGTCACGTGCATTAGGTAACTTTTCAACCTTTAAAAACCACCCTTCACAACATTGCAATTCTTATAAACTATTGTAATAGATATAAATTGAAAAAAGTGGACTTAAGTACAAAAAAAAAATTTATCAACATAAAAATGCGCTGTATTTTCACATATATTAACATAAATAAATGATTACATTAACAATTACAAATACAAATATGATTTTTAAATATCTGTATCATCAGTTTGATCTTCATCGTGGTCGATGTCATCTTAATCTTCTTCGATCACTGGTGGACTATTATTGCAGTCTTCACCTGAGCACCCAGAACAAGTGGAATTGCAATATAATCCAACTTATTTCCTTCATTTTGATGATAAAAAGTTTATTCAAAAACGATTTTGTTTTTCAAGAACTACAAGGATCTGTGAGTTAAATCTCTTTAGACCCTTTCGTTTTTAAATGGGGTGAGTCTAAAGGGCTACAAAAAGGTGGTGCTCGTGCGTAAATAGGCGTATTAAACGGCTATATCTCGTCAAATATTAACTGTACAAAAAATCTACTAACAGGAAAATTTTAGTCATAAAAAAAGCTACAATTTTGTTTTTTAACTTTGCTTGTACCTCTAATATTTTCGGAGTTATTTTGAAAGAAAGGGTAAAAAATACAAAATTATGAAAAATAACTTTTTACTTTAAGCCATAATTTTTCGATTACTATGGATTTTAAATTGGTCAAACTTCTTGGACATATCAACCATACATGTACAAAAAGAATTGCACAAGGGTAAATATCAATTTTAATTAGAGGGGTAGTTAGGGGGTGGTTTTCACCGATTTTTTTGTATAAAAAATTCAGTACTGACATTATTTTGGTCATAATTCACTCAATTTTGATGCTAGAGACTTTTTTGTAAAGAAAGGTCTAATAATGCTCTTTGAAAAAGATTCTACGAGTTTTCTACGAAAAATGCATCATTTTTCCGGTATTTGACTTTGAATCTATCACATTTTGCATTTGGGAAAAAAAGCTAATCATTGATAGGCCATATCTTGGTTCCTATTGGTTTCAGAAAAACTATAAAAAAAGGGTTTTGTTTGTTTTTTTAAAAACTACAATTTTGCCTTCTGTTTTTTTGATAAAATGCATAATTTTCGAGTTATCCGCGAAAAACATATCAAACACGTCGATTTTTACTCTAAAAAGCGTTACATTCAATCGCGAATAACTTAGAGAATATTGATTTTACAAAAAAAATGTATGGAATATTTTTTGCTTAGAATCACTTTTTCAATCGATTCCTGTGGTTGAAATGTAATAAAAAACTTCTACCCCCGAGATGGGGTGGCAACCACCCCCAAGGCTTTAGCGCCATTCGGTTCGATATAGATTTTGATCCTTGGGCTATCACCTACCTTCTGTTAAAATTTCAAGTCAATCCATGCTGGACGAAAAAATTGCCAGGTAAAATGCTTCATTCCCTGTACTATAGCCGTTCAGTAGAAAATTAAAGAATAACAAGGGTTCAATCTTATGAAAATTATCTGTATTTCAATACTCTTTCTATCGCCTTAGCAAACCTTGTTATCAAATAATAGTTGGCAACTCTACTAAGATATAACGGAATCATAGCTTGACATTTTACAAGTGAAAATTTCATGTGAACAACACCTGCGATATTTAAAAAGAAAACATAAAAAGTTTTACGAGGTCGCTACTGACTCGTTTTATTTTATTAGGACCGCTATCTCACCAAATCGCTATTAGTTTTGAAAGGATGCTTTCAGCGGCTGTAAATTTTTAAGCAAATTTTATATCTTTGCAGTAATACCTAGTTAGCGCCATACCATGTAGGTAAGTAAATTGTTTCATTAACTATCAGGTGGACAGGACACGTATTCACTCACCTAATAGATTTTTAATTAATTTTATCATGAAATCCGAAAATATAAAATAATTTGCAGCAATTGGCTTCAAACATTGATTAGTTTGGAGTGGTTGGAAATTATTAAAAACTATTGAAAATATAAAGAAAATTCTGATCTTTTGAATAGGAAATTACTACTTCTCAGGATGTATCTACTTTATACATGGCAAGCATTATTATTATTATTACAAGCTCTCTCATAGAGAAAGCAGGTTGTAAATATTGCTGGGCAACCAAGAGGTCAAAGAAGTACATCTTATGGAGTGCCACAGGGAACAATTTTAGGACTATGATCTGCACTGCGCATGAAAATAGACCATAAATATAAGGACTATTGTTAAGTCCTTATAGGCATGTCTAAAAATCGTATCATCATTTGTCGCAGGCCATGACGAAAGTAGTAACCAAATGTCACATTATTAATGTTAATAATAAGTGTACTTTATGTAGAATTTATTAATAATTTGTGTATAAATAAGTACGTAGAAAATGCGATAAGTGTATGTTTAAATCATTTTACAACAACGTTTGACGCTTGGGTATAGCACATACTAAAAATAAACAGCATTGTTATGAAAAAATATAAGAATGTTGTACTGTAATGTATGTTAAAATATATTCAATAATAAGATTGGAAAAATATTATGTTATTAACATGAAAAATCGATCATGAACTATAGATAGAACGGCATAAATAATAAAAATAGTTATGAAAATGATTGGAATATAATTTTTTGTTAAAAATAAAACAACAAATAACAAAAAGGGATAGACTCTGTTTCACGTGGTGCTGCAGAGATAGCCGGTTATTTTAGAAGTCATTCAAGATAAAGAAGAGGAGAAATTTAAACATATATTATAACCACTTTTATTCATCACTATTTATTGATACATTTATTGAATATATAATTTTTATCAGGTACTGCCATGCGCTAGACTTCATTCCACTTGAGAAGAACCCACGTGAAGTTACCGTCGCATGCGCGAACTTATTGTCAACACCAGGGGCTCAATTCTTGAAATTATACGGATTTCAGTAGCATACGGATTAAATTCGAACAAAAGATTCGAATAAGAACGTCAATCTTAATTCTTGAATGGTATGCGGAAAAATTTCCTTATACGGATATTTTATTCGAATAAACAGTTTGAGAGCTTCTCTTTTCTATCTTCTTTTTTGGGTAATATTCCGGCGGATAATTTACTTAGCGTATTTTCTTCTTTTTTGTACGTGTGTCGAAACAAATGTACGATGCGATAAGAAAGAAGAGCAAATAAACCAACAATTTTCCCAATTTTGTTTACGTTTTTTTGCTTGTTTTTTGTTTTATTGTTCAATCAAACTTGTATGTATCCAACATCTGTTTGATATGATCCTGAAGCAAAAAAACCTAATGCTGTGAGGTGCTGAAAAAAAAATTAGTTTACACATTTACTAAAGGTATCATTGAAATCACCTTCGTTTCAATATCTAAGGCGGACAATCTTGTTGGATGTCTTAGATTTGGTTCTAGCAAATCAAGTAACTCCGTGGCCAAAGGTTTTGATAGCCGATAAATTTTAATAAATTGATTGTCACTTAGTTCTTCAAATGCTTCCCTATGCTGAAAGACTATACGTCGATTATTGCCATCAATTTCGGCTTCTTCCAATGCTCCAATCGCCCCCAAAAGGGCAAGATCCTCCAAATTAGCCATGAACAAACCTTAATACCTACCAATAAATCGCAAGTAAAAAATATGAACAAGAACAATGTAAGTTTAAGTTCGTTGTTGGTTACCAAATGAAAGTATTCATCACTCACTAATATTTACGTCAGAACCGTTTTTTCACATAAACCGAGATATTTGTAAACTTTTCAAAACTATATATACCTACAAAAACTCAAAAGTACCTATACTAAAAAAAGCAAGTAATAATAAAAAAGTGTGGTTAGAGTATTTTGGAATATATCTAATTCGTATACGGAAAATCAAATTCGCCTAGTTTGACCCATTCGATGTCAAATTCGTATAACAAAAGTCGCATACCGATTTCAAGAATACAAATACTTGATTTTATTCGAATTTTTTCCGAATATCGCCAAATCCGTATACGGATTTATTTCAAGAATTGGGTCCCAGGGGTGCTATTCTCGAATTCATACGCAACAATACGTATACGCAGCGCATACGAACTTTTACGTATGGAAATAATCATTTACTAAGACTCATGTGCATTCTTGAACACTATACGACTTCTTCATTCGTCTACGTAATTTGTGGTCGGATTAAAACTTGACAACACTGTGCCAAAACTGCCATTGTGTCAATTTTTTCATGGTTTACAACATGTTTACAATATAATAATGATAAAAATTGTGTTTATATACGAAAAAACCCCGAAAACGTTTTGACTTGAACCTATCTTGTAGTTGCCTGTTGAAAATAACACACGGAAAATTAGATTTAACTGAATTCATAGAAATATTATCAATTGGAGAAAACAAAGGGAAACATAACATCCGATCAGCGTAAGGAGTTGGTGGATTTTATTAAAAGCCATCCACTACTCAACTCAACTCAACTGAGATATTTCTTATTCACATAAAATTGACTTGTTCATCCACCCACATCAAACAAAAAACAAATCAATTTGAAATTTCATTTCAAACTTTACACAATCATAACAAAAAATAGAGGTTAACCCCTTCTTTTTGATCATAAGATGCCATATGCGCATGCCCCTTATGAAAACTCGCATTCGCATACAAGATTCGTATGCCTAGTACCCATACGTGTGAATTCGTACGACTGGCGGATGCTTTATTTCGTATACTACGATTCGAGAATACCTACAACTACAAGTCATAAGCAAATTGTCGATGACCATCAAATTTCGTATACGCAATTGACTCGAGAATAGCACCCCTGTGCTATATTGTAAAATTGACATTCTTCTTCTTCTTTCTAGGTTAACACAAAATTACTATATTAGAAATGTATTGATCATATCGTCACCATAATAATTGTAAGACCTCCTAAATCCAAAACCTTGTCTTTTACAGAGGTATAAAAACAATCAGTGACTCTTATACGTAGAAATAGCTTTGTGAATTTTGTTTTTAGATGAATGGAGTTATAATAAGTGACTGTGGATGATTTTTCCTTTAACACCAACAAGTTCTTTAAGAGGCAAGGTTTTAGGTCAAATGAAACACACAACACTCCCAGATAAACTAAGCTAAGCGTCTTAAAATATTCAAAAATATTCGACAGTGAATGATTGCTTCAAACATAACCTCTAATGTCAATAATAAAATGGATGTCGACAGAAAAGATCATTTGTAACGCACTTGGCATGAAACGGTCATTACGACGTAGATAAACAAGACCGATTTTGGTTTCTGCGCAAGACAGCTGGCAAAATTCACGTGGCTTTTTCTTATATGAAAACGAGTCTCTTAAATATTTTTATACAGTGCTTTTCAGATAAAAGTATCCACCTTTAATAAC